>JAGFNQ010003062.1:134999-193077 GCA_024364735.1 Boesenbergia rotunda | reverse complement strand
CCTAAATTGTCATAATCAATTTCGGAAATAATATGTTTTAAGACTTTGATTTCTCTAAATCAAATCTTATTAAATTAAGAGACAAATCCCTTAATTTAACCACATATTATTTTCATGAAAATCTTATTTAAGAAACTCTATAGGAAACCATTTTCCTAATTAATTTTGGAGACAACAATATGTAAAAGCATCACCTCTTAAACATATTTTATTCATGGATTTAATTAATTACAATAAATTGTTTTCTAAGGGTGGCTCCCCGAGGCTCAGATACCCAAAGAAAAGTAATTCGTTGTAAATCCAATTTGGACGGCTCCCCGAGGCTCAATCCAAATCAAACATGACAATTTCATTTAAAATTGGTAAATTAAATTACAACAACTAACTTTAAATTGGACGGCTCCCTGAGGCTCAATCCAAAATAAAGAATTTTGTTGTCAATTTAAAAACCAATTCAAATTTAATTGTCAATTAACTGTCCATAAATTTGTCTAGATTTTCTTGAAAGAAAGTGCCCAAAATTGCGAGATTTCATAAATACGTTTTCAGAATAATTGTAAGTTTCTGGTACTAAGAAAACTTACATATTTCCAAAATTAGAAAATTTCTAAAATTAGAAAAAATTCCAAAATTGGAAAGTTTCCAAAGATGGGAAGTTTTCACAATTATTATAAAATTTCAGAAACTAGAAAATTTCAAAAGTTTGCGAAATTTCATGAAGATTTCCAAACTTAGAAATTCCTAAATCTAAAATTTATTATAATTTGAAAGTTTCCATAATTGAAAATTTTTTCCAAAATTGAGATCATGACAAAGTTTTCCGCAAAACAATTATATGATTATGTCGAACACTAACTGGCTCTGATACCACTGTTGGGACCGGGTGCATGTTGACAAGGATACGGGTTCGTAAAATTTTAAATTTTTACGTGCAGCGGAAGAATTAGCATAAAATAATTTCTTAAATTATTTTAACCACGTATCTAGCATGCAACCTTATGATGTGTGGACATAATCATAAATTAAAACTTTGCGGAAAAGTAAAATTAATTTACTTAGTACCTCGCGTAACTCGAAGTAAGGGACGAGATACAACCGTAGCGTCCCTTGGAAGCTCCGCCTCTATTCGCGTCCACGCCGAGTTCTCTTTGGGATGACTTCGCAAAGTCACGAGTTTTGTGCCGACGAGAACTACTAGATTCTCTAAAGGCACAACTAGAACAACAAGAGAAAAGATAGGAAACTAACCACCAAGAGACGGAATCTAAATTCCGAGAGGAAGGAGATGTGATCCGCTTCTTTCTTCTCCGAGGTCGTCTTGGTGATGAAGCTCACGCCCACCTTGGGAGTTGCGCCGGCCCTAGGGAGGAGAGAGACCCGGCCCTAGAGAGAGAGGGGCGCCGGCCTAGAGAGACAGAGGGTGTAGAGAGAGAGAGCATTAATCTCTTGATTAATTGATTAGAAATTCAAGGCTTGCCTTTGGTTCCTTATATAGTTGCTTCTCCCTTGCCAAGTCTTTCTCTTAACGGAATTAACGGAATTAATTTTCATAAGAAATTTATCTTAGAATCTTTCTTATGAATAATTCCGTTATGCCTAGTTTTATTATAACTAACTTTATAATAAAACAAATACTTCTCTCCTTTAATTATGAAATAAATTTTATAAGAAATTTATAAACTTTCTTATTATGAAAAAATCAATTCATAATTGATTTTATAGAATTAAAATAAACCATTCCATGGATCATTTTAATTTCCATAAAAAGAATAAATTTCTATAAATTTATTTATATAAATTTCTTTATACAAATTTATTTATCCATAATTTATAAAACAAATCGCGCTAGATTTATTTTATTAATTAAACCAAATAAATTGGTTTCTTCCCCTTCTTGTGGCCGGCCAAATCAAAGGGGGTTAACACCCTCTTTGGCCGGCCAAACCGAGCCGAACCGATCACGAATTAAACTCATTTAATTCGCCCAATAAGCCTTCAAAAGACTTAGCCATTTTAAGTTTCCGTTGCGCCTCTGATTAACTCAGATTTGACTTATTTCTCTTGATTGGAAAATCTAATTTTCAACTCGTTTTAAATCCCTCGGATTACTCGTAGTGCGTGTGACTAAATAGGCTTTCGATTTATGTTGGCCGTCTATAATTAACCAATTATAGAACGGTCATGAGTGGCACCTAGTAGTACATCATGACCCCCAATTAATCGAAAGATCAACGGTTGACCTCAGAAGTAATTCTGAAACCCTTCAGCAGCTCTAATGAATCGTGCCCCATTCCCTTCACCATCTTATACCCACTTGGTTCAGGACATGGTCTGATTGTGTCAGTCCCCACTAGACTGACTACGTCACACCTAGCCCAAGTAGTATCTTTCTCGTCCTTTGGATTTCTAATTACTCTCATGTATTTTAGAGACTCGCACTCTAAACATGATATGCTCTGGCCAGAGGCTTTGAGTAACAATCCGACGATAGGCCTGGGTATACATCTCCTCGCAAGGAGTGGTGAATCCTTTGTAGGCTGTTCAAACATCTTCGGGCATTTCGGCTTATACCCAATCATCCCGGGTCCACACCTCCTTGGAGATGCTTGCTTAAGATGTTAAAGTATAAGTCTCCATGACCAAGATGACTTGAACACCGCAAGTCAAAGGAACATCGCACTTAAGCCGCAGTAAGAACTTCATTGACATATCTATATAGATAACCATATGAAGTCTTACAGCTAGTCACTCCAATGAACTAGTTCCCTTAACTAGCATCCATGTTTATCTCCGGACATCCCAATGTCGCCAGCCAGTGAGAATCAGCTGATTAGAGAATAACCCATGCTAGTCTCAACAGAATTGATAGTGTCCGTATTTATCAATTCATCGACTAGGGATATTTTCAATACTTCACATTTGCACATTTAGAGATAATCACTAGTTGTGATCCCATCACAAATTCTCTTATGCTGTGAGTTGTATTGCGGACATTCAGTAGATGAGTTTAAGATCTCAATCAAATACACAAACATGTATACTCAAATAGTGAATTATCATTTATTAAAATAAATATTTACAATCATAAGGCGATTGCCTTAGGACACTTCTCTCATATCACTAACAAGTAAGACCCTTTCCTACTCACTAAAATCTATACGTCACATAAAGCATAATCATATGAACATTGAACAGGACATGATTCTTAACATAGAACATAAGCATAAAACATACTTATCATGGCATAATTCTTAACAAGAATATAAGCATAAACATACTTATCATGGCATAATTCTTAACATGAACATAAGCATAAACATAAGCATATTCTTAACATAAATCATAAGCATATCATGAGCATATTCTTAACATAAATGCATAACATGAATGGATGCATGAGTCAAATGCATATACATAAGGATGCTTATTTGAAAATCATACTTATAAATACTTAAATATAACCATAACATCATTAGGGTCCCCGGCTTGTACCACATACATACATCATATGCGCGCATCCCTAAGTAAATACAAGGTAGCTAGTCTCGACCTACTAGGGTAGGAACAGCTATGGTAGTTCCAAAAACCGAGGCGTTCTTAAGGTGCCCATCCCTATTGGACAGCTTCGGTAGTCCCAGAACCGTGGACAGTTTCGGTAGTCCAGAACTGTGAACAGCATCATCGGTAGTCCAGAACCGTGGACCTTACTTAGGTCCGGTACAAGCCCATTCATAAAGTAAAATAACTTTGCATGCTTCATCATTCATAGACATACTTAACATATCTTAGGACATAAACATAACCTTGTTACATGAAGCATGACATAAACATGCTTGGCATTTCCTCATTCATACTTAATTCATAACATCATTATGCCTTTATCATTCATACTTATCATTCGTACTTAAGGCATAAACATCATCTTCATTCATCTTCTTTATTCATAAAACATGACATACATACATAATCATGTCTCCAGGCATAAATATTATCTTGGTTCATAAAGCTTGCATAATTATGGTACATGAGATAAACATGCATTTCATACATGGTACATTTCATCTAGCATACATAATCCTAGAATCCATCATAGAACATGCATGGGTAAAATACATATGAACATGATGCATACTACTTAGGTTCATGGCATTCATCATAGAACATGCATAGACCTTCATACACATATATCTATTATAGACATTTAACATCCTACATGCATTATTCTATTTTACATACCCCTACATCAATTACATATGTTCATGGTTTATGGTCTAAACATTTATGAGTAAAACATAACATAGAACCTAAACGTACAAAGTCATGATACATAACACATAAAACTAGGGTTCTAGTAGCACAACGATCCTCACATCATGCTTAACCATATACTTACATCATAGTAACCTATAAACAAGTATCCTTGAGACGTTAACCCAATCCAAACCCTAGATTAGGGTCTTGGCCGAAACCCTAAAGGACCATGAGTCCATGGGAAAATTCACATAGGCCATGATTAACATCCAATACAATACATACCAAGCCATAGAAAATCATTTGAACCCTTGATCGGATTTAACCCTAAGTCCTAGCCCTACATCATGACTTGGCCGAAACCCTAGAGGGTCACAAGCACATGGAAAAGTTCATACAATTCCCAATTTACATCCCATACATTACATAGAATACCATAGGAATTCATTAGAACCCTTGCTTGGAGTCAACCCTAACCCCTTGTCGTAAAACATGTCTTGGCCGAAACTTACAAGGATCATAAGGCATGTAAAAATTTACATAAATCACCATTAACATCCCTTGCATCATGAGAAGCATAAGAAGCATCTTTAGAGAGTTAAAACTAATCCTAGCCATGGAGTCATGGTGGTGGCCGAAACCCTAGAAGCCAACCTTCATGGATTCCTCAACTTAAATCTTAAACAAGGACTTAAATCATGGTAAATATCAAAGGAAAACCATTATACCACAGGTGAGGGAGTCTTACCTTGGTCTATCTTGATTATCACCTTGAGTAGAGAAACCAAAAGAGAACCTCCTTGACCTTAGACTACCTCTAGCTCTTGTAGCCTTGTAGGAAACCCTTAGATCTTGAAGAGGAAGCCTTCTTGTGAAGCTTTTCTAAGGGAGAACCGTCCTTATGGGGTTCGGCTAGAAGGAGGAAGGAGAAGGAGAGGAGAAGTTTTGGTGGAAGAAAAGGCAAATAACTTAAGGGTTACGTTGTCTCTTCCCTTTCCCTCTCTTATATACTTCATGAAAGGGTAAGTGAAGGGTCATGGAGCCTCTTCTCTTGATGACTCTTCACTTCCTTAAGCCTTAACTAAAATCTACTTCATTCTTTACTAGCACTCCCTTGCTAGGTGAATTGGTTAGTACATGCATGGTGTTACACTAGGTCCAAGGTTCAATCCTTGGTGCATGCACTTTATATATATATATATATTCTTAATTTCGGCAATGCCCCCTAAGGCCTACCAATAGCCATGATAATATTCCTAATTTAAACCCATTTCTATTTATATTAAATTTTACCTAAAATCCACTAATAACCATAGTACTAGAAAAGCCCATGGAAGACCCATTAGTACTTAGCTCCTTATTCCATATCGAAAATCATGGCTCATCATGCTAAGATTCCCACTAGTATCTCTATGTTCCTCGAAAATTTATCTAGACATGATCAATATTTTAAAGAAAATATTGAGAAAATTTTTCGGGTCGTTACACTAGGCTAGGACCTGACCCTCAAAGCCAGGACTTTTTCACACCTAACCCTCCAAGTTAGGACTTTTCACACCTAGCCCTCCAAGCTAGGATTTTCCACACCTAACTCTCCAGGTTAGGAATTTTCCACACCTAGCCCTCCAAGCTAGGATTTTTCCACGCCTAACCCTCTAGGTTATGACTTCTCACACCTAGCCCTCCAAACTAGGATTTCCTCACACCTAACCCTCCATGTTAGGACTTTTCAACACCGTGCCTAATACCCGATCAGGACTTAATCTTAATCATAATCATAATCAACCTAAACCAAAATCGGTGTCAACACCAAAATAACAATCAAGGTCAGACTGCATCAACATTCCTCACGCGGAGTCTCGTCAGCAATCACACAAGGACCCATCTTCCTCTCACCCAACGCGTACACTGGTAAGTTTTCCATCAAGGAGTCTGCGCTACATCAATGACCTTTAATACACATGCTCTTTAATATGCCTAAATGCCCCTTTAATGGCCATTGAATGAAAGGAGTCTTTTAGACTTTATCTCTATAAAGGTTAGGGGGGAGGAGGCTCTAAAGGAGGAGGATTTTTATTGCACTTTGCTCTCATTTTTATAGGCTTGACCTCTATTCTCCATCCTGACTTAGGCATAAGAGTGGTCTTATCAGGTTTTCCAATAAGCCCTTTGATGTTTGTAATTCTCCGCAAGAAATCGTCGGGCTACAAGAAGGAACATAGAGAAAGTCTACTCAACGTCCTCATTCTTTATGATAGGGATTTCTGCCTCCACGTCAACACTGTGAGATATTCACACTGGAACAATCTATATTAGTAAACCTACAGAGAAGAAGGATCTTTACCATTCAGGCTTCCATAGGGCCTCCCTCTTCCCCCTCTTTTCTTGGAGCCCAGCCAATGGATCTAGAGATAATATTTAGTGAGGACTTAATTTTGACATCATAAAAATGGTAAAATACTAAGTTAATAAATTACAAAATTATTATTAGACTATTGTTTATTGAAGTATTGGTTAACATTTGGGTCTGGACTACGCCTGTCGGCTACCAAGTTAATAAGATGATCTTTTTATTTTATTTTAAAGGAGTTATTGAAACGATCCACTAACTCCTTTATAAAATAATAAAAAAGGGACGAAGACTGAAGCTTTTTCTCTCCCATTTCTTTGAACGTTGGTCATGGCTCAGTTGCTCACGATTGGCACTTTGTTGGTCGATGAGAACTAAGAGCAGTCAGCCCAATCGCAATCTCTATTGCTCCTTCTCCAACGGATCTTGGCGAGGGCTTCATCCCACTCCAGCCCTCGCCTAGATCCACCCCTGCTAATAAGTTGCCATGAGTGAATTCGAGGTGCTGACATCAAAAAATAGGATTGCCATAAAAATCAAAAAATCTCCACTGAAAAAGTCATGGCTGACAATTCAATCTATATGACCCGATGAGTAAAATTGAATGCTGGCATCAAATGGATCTCTCCATAACAATATGAGGCTCCCACTGTGCTTATCACTATCCACCACAAAAGATCCCTTAAAATTCATGCTACTGATCCACATCCGACATTATGGAGATGTTACTTTGGTTTCATACAGAAAAAAGTAAGGATAGCAGGGCTGCTTCGCAACCTCCACCGATGATAAACCAATATTAATATTAAAAATAGACACCAATCAAATCTTTTTCACTTTCTCCAGAAATTACCCTACTCCAGCATTAATCGCTAAATACTACATAAAGGCTAAGGGTCTACAAGTTCCATTGAATCGGCAGCTGATGAGCCCTGTGCTTGCATCTTCCATTTCTTCATGTTTGCCTGAGCAATGTTCTAACTACTTGGAATTGAACTACTAGGGAACACATTATCATTGGGAGGCTCCTCCATCTGACTAGCGAGCGATAATTCCGGGATTGAAAAGTTCTACTTGTGATTATCCACATTTAACATAAAGTTCTTATCTGTCGACGTACTATTAGCTCGAGAAGATGTAGACCAAGTCCTAGCAATTGGAGGCAGTATTAAAGCCAACAACTCAACTATTCCTGTGGCATCATCTTGAGACTGATGTTTAGGGGAGCTACTTTGATTCGGTCTACTACCTTTAAAGGAAGGCATCATCTTGAGTGTGGTTAAGACCCTGAATCTTTTGTCCCCACAATCTTTTGGTGGTTACAAACCCATGGGTGTCTTGAAGATGAGAAGATTTTTGAAGAAAGACCAAGGCCCATCAAACAGAGCATGTCGATCGGTGAGTGAGGAGAATTTTAGAAGGAAAAAAGATTTTTCCCAACTCACCATTTTAGGAGAGAACGCCTTCCCCACCAAACTAGAAGCCAGATGTTGTCCCAGATTCGCCATAACAGTTGATAGAAGAGTTAATTTGTCCTTATTGATGGATGAGACCAACAAATAAACACGCCTTATAAGTTCCTTCGGATCCATAATGAACCCTAGTTCTAGGCCTACGACCTAGAAGAGAAAACCTATAAGCGTCTCTCACCGGACTCCTAGCGGACAAGAGAGAAGAATTTTCAAAACTTATATATTTTCATCTGAATCATTGACAATTCACACAATAAAATAAATAACAACATCAATTCTCCTGCGAGTAGAACTCAATGATTTCCTTCAAGTTGAGCTGAATCACAGCCGACGAGGCGGCGGCGGCGGCGGAGTACTCGTTGTGCACCAACCAGACCAGATGCTCGAAGAGGATGTGGTCGACGTCGACAAAGACGGCGCCTTTCCGCCGCCGCCGCCCCTCCCTCCCCGCCGTCGCCATCAGAACCCTGAGCGGGTCCGTCTCGAGGACGAAGGGCTCCACCAGGAAGACCCGCCGCTCCTTCCCCACCACCACCCGCACCGCCGACCGAGACTCCTCGCCTTCGGAGAACCCCTCCGCCCGCGGGAGCGGCCGGTAGCCGAAGCGCGAGAGGGAGGACGGCCGCCTGAGGAAGACGAGGCAGCCGACGGCGGCGCAGCCGTCGGACCTCCGATCGAGAGAGGAATGCATCGAATCGGAGCGATCGGATCGAAATGAAAAATCAATTTTTTTCCCCTTACTGCGATTGAGTTCGTCGCCGCCTGCTCTGGTTATTTATAGACAGCTCGTAACGCGGGATTATAGATATTTATGGAATAAGGATTAATGTGGCTAATGGCTCGGCTCTGGGCTCCGGACGGCAATTTGAACTCCGGATTAATCGAGGCTTTGGAGGTCGGCCGAGCCGAGCCGAATGGGAAAAGAGATCGGAAGATTCGCGGTGAGCGGTGAGCCACCATCAACAACACAACCAGTAACGACGAAATACGGAAGCGCGTTAAAACCGGGGAGCGCTAAGCAACGCGAGTCGGCCACGTTTTTGCGGGCGCTGCGTGTCTGCTGATGTAATTAAGGGGAATTAATCTTGTTTAAGAAATTGTAATTAACTCTAATTTTTTAATCTTTTTCGACTAATTTTTTTCTTCTAAAATAATGGATAATTAGCGTAGTAATTTTTCTTCCAACAACCCTTTCAAAACACATTTTCAAAAATCTATCCAGAAAATTAAAGTAGGAAAACAACTTCTTCTTATAAAGCATGACACCGACCTCATTGACTAAAGCAGCGTGCACCAAACTACCTTTATTTAATTAATTCCGCTTCCAACTTGCAATTAGGTGAACCATTCAAACAATTAAGCTCCTAATAAAGGTGGATTGCGCGGCACTTATATCCGTCGTCGTGAGCAACTCCGATAGCCTCTCGCTCAAGTCGTCGACTTCTCGATGTAAGCTTCTTATGTAGTAGCATGTCTCTTGTAATGCCTTCGCGGTCAAAACCTACAACTCAACACCCAAAGTTGAAAGTTCTACTCGACGACTATTTCACTACTAACCAAACTTTACTTTGTCATTGCTTCGGAGACGCGCCTCAGGGAGGATAGACTGCAGTTTCGACACGAGGTCATCAAATTGTTGGTCGGCGATGCTCCTACTCGGCGTCGTCCGAGGCCTCCTGCTCGACATGATAAACAAAACCGACTACTAGCTATGATTCGAACCAAAGAAATTTTTGTTGGATGATCAACTCAGAGGCAATGCAAGCTGTGGATTTATAGAGAGAACTTACCAAGGAGGCTAAGAAATTGAGATGGAGTTTAAATGCACAGTGATGCCTGAATAGAAGAGAATCGCATCCAGGGATACGCCATGCCGTGCCACTCTTGATTTGTCTGCAAAGTGGGGCCAACTCACTAGTTTATGTTTGCAAAAATAGCTCAAACACCACAAATTAACACCTATAAATCATTAAGCACATACAATATCAACATAAAATTTTACGAAAAATTGAACAAATGGATATTAACACCTTCTATAAGCGACGACGACTCTTCTCTAAATGCCTTGTAGGAGAAGATGCACCTCCACAACATCTTTTAGGCGTGTGAGAAATTTACGAGGTTAATTAACCATCATCGTATAAAATATGAAAAAGTGAATGTTCCGAAAGAAATCGACGTCGATAGTTAACCATCAAGATTCGGCCTACATGGATGCTGACGAGAAGGGAAGAACTCTGACCCCTACGAGATCAACACGAGCATTAGGGGAACACGCCGGAGATTGTCCGGCGGAACCCATTCCGATGCTCAAGTCAGCGTCTCGATGAAAAAGAATAGAAAATAGAAAAATGTGTAAGTAGTAGAGAGTGCGTACCCTCCCTTATCGGAGGGGTTGAACTACCTTTTATATCTGCGGCGGCCCTCCACGAGCACCCATGATCCTGGTCACGTCCCCGTGATTGTCGGTTGACGGCTTACCCTGATAACGGTCGCCGCGGTTCTTCAATCCGGGCCATTGCAATGATTAAGACCTTTATGACCGCTAATCATGGATAATAATTATTCCGTCATAACGGATGAGGATGGCTTCGCCGATCCGCGAGAAACGGACCTCTACTTGAGTGTTCCATGGGCCCCATCACCCCGAGGTGATCCGAGGTTCTTTGGCTTGGGGGTCCCGGACATTCGTCTACCCGAGGTGCTCTCGGGGTCTTACCCCCGAGGTGAGCTAGGAGTATATCTTCCTAAAGATAGCTCCGGAGTGATAACTATTCGAGTTAGTTTCCGGATCTCCTTTCCCAGGAGAGTTTCGGGAGCTCCGGAAAGAGAATTATTCAAACTCGTCATATTTTATCACCCAGCTTCTTTAGCCCATATGTCAATCTTGAAATATTCAACCCCATCAACGAACAAAGAAGTAGCTGTGGTGAAATCTATTGAAAAATATTTAGGCACATGAGCTCCTGGCAAAGGACAACAAGGAGGTCACAGAAACCGTGAGGAGTCACTGTTTATTTAATCATTTGGCCTGAGGAGGATCCAATGATTCCTCTCTATGCTAATCAGCAAATTGCAGTTTAACTAATCGAGATCTTGACGCGCAAACATTTTGTTTTTGTTTTTGTTTCGGAACAAACATGCACATGATCAACTGCTAAACACATGAGGATTCAAACTCAAGTGGTAATTAATATTTTAGAACAAGCATAAAATACACAGATGGTCCCAAAAACAAGTACTCAAAGACAAGAGACTGCTGCTCCAGACAGTGCAGATTAAATGGAGGGCAAATGTATTAACAGTAAGTGTCCTTTGCAGTGAAACTATGAGTGACCACTTTATTTCCCCACAATTTGTTTACTCGGAATTATGTCGTGTGCGTTATCATCTGTCGGCAAGTTAACCGTACTTAGTACACAAAAAAAAATTTTAAACTTCCATACACACATTACTAGATATATAAAGAGAAAGAGAAATGTTACCTTACCTGATTGTATATGACAGACATCCGATGTGGATGATCTAACATACAGGGGCGGAATCAAAAAAAAAAAATTCCAGGGAGGGGGGCTAAATTATATAGATAATTTTTTTTTTGTGCGGCTGAATAAATATATTTAATAACAAGCAAGCCCTAAATCAAAAGAAATGAAAATTTCAACTTCAGAAATCAGATTGTAACTCAAAATTGTGAATATATTAATCATGAAAACCCGATATCATAAGAAAAGTTAATTGAACATGGAAAACAATAAGAATGAACAAGAACATTTAGGGCTACAAACAAGATATAAACCAAATAGAGAGCCTCCATAATATTTAATAATTAAAGTTTTACATCAAGAACAGTCAAAATGATAAAAACACAAATACACAATTATAAAGTTACTGCTGATTAACACTGGACAAAGTATTAGTCTTGGATGTGGATCTGCTGTGAGAAGTTGACACAAGATGAGGAAATTGAATTCTACGAGACTGCATTTGTTGAAAATGTTGCAATATTTGCTCATTTTCAATTGTAGAAAAAATATCCTTCTCAATGTATACAACTAGACTGTCATTCATCCATTCATCTCCCATTCTATTACGTAAATCAGTCTTCATTGCAGAAAAAACTCTTTCAACTGAAGCAGTTGCAACTGGTAAAACTAATGTCAACTCTATCATACGATAAACCAATGAAAAAACCAAATATTTCTCAGTTTCAACCAATTTCTGAGCGAGAATTCCCAAGTTGTCAACTGATGAAAATTGAGGATCATCCCGCAAATTATAAAAGTAACTCATAAATTATTGTTCCAAAAATAAATAATCAGTACCACAGAAGTCCTCGGGATAAAAATCAGCAAGACGGATGAGTTTATGAACGTCAAATTGAGAGAAAGGGTTTCTTGGATGAAGACATGCTATGCAACCGAGAAATTCCGTACTAACTTCTGAAAAATGATTATTCATCTCTTGTATAATTAAATCAAAAACCTAGCATTCAAATTTGTAACCATGATAAATTAATAATCAATGAAATTTCTTTAACAAACAAAAAAAAATAGATTTTTAAAAATAATACCTGACAAAAAATCTCCACACGATAATGATGAAAATTGGTGATAAGATATCCTCTGCGCCTGCCATTACCACGGGTTAGCATATTGTCCTCTATATCAAGTGGGATCATATTCAATTCACAAAATCTGTTAACTTATTCCAAAATTATTTGCCATCCATCTTCCCTGAAGTCTTATAGTCGACTTTTCACACTACTAATCAAGGACATGGCTTGAACAATATTTTGATCTCCTTGTTGTAGGGAAAGTGATAACTCATTTGTAATTCCCAATATATACTTCATCAAATGCAATACAAAAACAAATTGATAACTCTCCATCTTCTCAATTAAACCCGCGGCAGCACCTTCATTCGCAGAATAAGAGGTGTCATCATGTACATTTCCTAACACTTCTATCACTGAAGACCACATAGAGCATAGACGAAGTAATGTTAAGTAGTGTGATCCCCAACGAGTATCGCCAGGTCTTGCTAAATTAGATTCTTGATTTTTTTTCCTTTTCCACTAATGATTTCTCCACTTTCTAATTCAGCAATTATCTTATCGTGTTGAATCTATCTAAGTTGATCTCTCATCTTACAAGATGCACCAGATATATTCACAATCATGGTGACATACCCAAAAAATTCACTCACAATATAGTTGTCATTGGTAACCGCAACAAGAACTAATTGAAGCTATTGAGAGAAACAATGAACATACATTGCAAATGGATTCTTTTGCAGTATCAGAGATTTCAACCCATTAAACTCACCGCGCATATTTGAAGCCCCATCATATTCTTGGCCTCTCAATCTAGATAATGATAAACCATGCTGCACAAATAATGCATCAATAGCCCTTTTCAAAGAATGAAAACTAGTGTCAGACACATGCACAATTGTAAAAAATCGTTTAATCACGCATCCTTCTTTATTCACATACCTCAAAACAACTCTCATATGCTCCTTCACTGAACTGTCCCGAGCCTCATCAACCATCAAAGAAAAGAATTTATCTCCTATATCATTGATTATAACAAGTGTGATCTCTGACGCACAAGCACGTGTTAATTCCTTTTGAATTTTTGGGGAAGTCAATTGATTGTTTGCAGGAGCATTCTGTTTTATAACTTTGGAAACCTCTTCATTTCGTTGGTTGTACCATTGAAGCAACTCAAGAAAATTACCTCTATTTGAAGAACTAGTTGACTCATCGTGCCCTCGAAAAGGTAACCCTTGCTTTAATAGAAAGCGTGTCACATCCAACATTGCTGTTAAACAGGTGCGATAATCAATTCTTATATTGCGACCATGTACTCGTAAAATATTTCCCACACTATGCCTTTGATCTTGAAAAGACTCAAATTGTATTCTAGCTTTATTGTGACAACTATTCACGGTCCCCATATGATGATTGAATCTTCCTAATGCCTTTTTCTAATTATTGTATCCACCTTTGATACAGGCATTATCCACATTTTCTTTATGTAATGGTTTGAAAAGATAGCACCAAAAACAAAATGCCGCATCTTTTGATATGTTATATTCTAGCCATGTATATTTTTTATACCAAGTTTCTTGAAAACTCCTTTCTTGATTACCAAAAGTTATTTTCGGATACACATGATCATTTGGTTGACAAGGCCCTCGGAGCACATACTCTCTTCGAGTTTGATCTCGAATAGCAATATCAAATTCTTCAATTGGTTTTCGTAATCCCGGATCACAAACAATATCATCTAAATTTAATTCTATATGGGATTGATTTTCCACTTGTTCAATAACATTAAGCTGATTAGAGGAGACAGAACTACGAATTCGTTTAAAAAATCTCTACGTATCCTACACAAATAAATAACTAAAGATAAATTCATGTATATTGTTTGAAAAAATTAAGTCTGATAAAGATAAATAATAATTACAAGCCTAAAATGTAAATTTACAAAAAAAAAATCAAACAATAAAAAGTTTTAACTACAAATGACAAATCTAACCTGTAAATTTGCAATCTTACTGCCACCTGCCGCCTTGAATCTACGATCAACCTTGCAAATCAACAATCTTGCTTGCTGCCACAGACCACAGTGCCACCTGCCGAAGAAAATTAAGGAAAGCACAGATCAACATGATGATATAAATTCTTTCATGAATTCAATCAGGCCACTCTAACTTAAATTTCAGGTCAATTTTAGTTCTATGAGGAGAATGAATATCTAGTGATCAAATAATGTAGACTTACTAGGTGAATTTGAATGCACAAAACAGCATCTAATCAGTTTGATTGATTATTTGTCCATGAATTAAATATAAGCAGACCTAAACATAATACTGAAAGATTGGATCTTTGTTTATGCAGTAAAATATTACTAGTAAATTTTACTAAGCATCCAGGTATATTGCAAAAGGAAGATGAAATTAGAAGTTTTTTTTAAAAAAAATGTTGTATGGATGAGTAGAAAGTTGAATTTGGAGTAGATGGATTAGCTCTTCGTTGTTCCCTTTTTCAAATAATGTCCCTCAAAACTCAAAGAATAATTTAGGGTGCATTTGGTTTGTATTTTTCAGTCTATTTTTCATTTTCATTTTCTGTAGAAAATACGATTTTCTGGAAAACATGTTTGGTTTGCATTTTCCAGCTTTGTTTTCCGGAAAAAAACATAGCGTTTTCTGGAAAACTGGAGAATAAAAAAAGTCATTTTCTAGAAAACGAGAAAATGCGGTTTTCTAGAAAATGAAAATGGAAAATGGAGCAAACCAAACGCCCCCTTATTGATTTCCATTTCATCTTTCCCTTCCACTTTTCCATGATTCATACATTATTCGTCTTTTTAATTTGTCATCGTTGAAAATTCAAGCGGATGAACAACAGAGATGGAACGATGTTATCAATTTTAGCACAAACTAGAGCATAAAATCAAACCTTTACTGCACAATTTGCACATAAACCTTCATTCATACGGAACAACATCCATGTCAGAACTCCAAGAAATTCGTTCGATCTCTACATAACTAAAGGTAGAAACCCTACAAAACTAAAAGCAAAAAAAAAATAGCAAATCGCCCAAAAAAAAGAAACCATATAGACCTAAAAGCTCAGGCTGCTCAGCAATACCGACTTACCGAGTCCCTCGAAGAACGTCGATTTCTTCAGGCAACCTTGAAGAAAAGATGGGAAGAAACGAGGTAGAAGAATAAATGGCAAGTAAATCGCCATCGCCGTCGCCGATTTGGGGGAGAAAAGGAAAGATCGAGCAATTAGGTCATTAGGCATTGCATTTAGGCTATTAACTTTAAAGGTGGCATTTTGAAAAAAGCTGGACGGTCCCACCAGTTTAAAGGTGGCATTTTGAAAAAAGTTGGAGGGTCCCATCACATGAAATAATAAAGTTAAAGAATTTTGTTATTTTATTTAATTAAAAGGCAAATGGGATGGCAGCTCTTCTTCTTCGACTGCTGCAGTTCGGCAAGCAGGAACTGGTAAGCAGCTTGCAACCCAGCTCTTCTTCTCCTGCAGTCCGACAAGTGAGAGCTGATAGACGGTAGCTGTTGTCTGTTGGCGTTTGTGATTTATTGTGGGGGGCTAAAAAAGTATTCTATATTTATAATACTAGAACGATCATCAAATTGGGGGGGAGGGTTAAACCCCCTCTTGCTTCCGCCCCTGATAGTAGCTATTACAACGTGTAGCAGTTACTCGACAATAGTTGCTATAATTGTATAAGAGATAATGCATGTGTCAAAGAGAGAAGAGAGAATTTTATTTTTTGCATACAAATAAAAAGGGAAAGAGATGAGATTTGATATCCAAGTTATAAGTTATGGTATTCGAGTCAAAATTATAATTTTCAAAAGTTTACTATACAGGTATAGAAGCTATTATCGAGTAACTACTACGACGTGTAATAGCTACTTCACTAGTAGCTGCTACAACGTATAGCAGCTAATCGACAATAGCTGCTATAATATAGCAAACTTTTGAAAATCATAATTTTTTAGTCATATATCAGAATGAGTTGATCTTTTTTTTGAGTTATACATCTCTAATGAACTTCGATTCAAAAAAAAAATATCGTCTCATTCTGATATTCGAGTCAAAAGTTATATTTTTTAGAAGTTTACTTTATAGTTGTAGCTATTATTATAGAGTAGTTGCTACACGTTGTAGCAACTACTATGCAGTAGCTACTACAATGTGTAGCAACTATTGTCGAATAGCTGCAACACAGTAGCTGCTATAACTGTGTAGTAAACTTTTAATAATCATAACTTTTGACATGGATATCAAAATAAGGTGATTTTTTTAATCAAAACTCGTTTAGAGATATATAATTCAAAAAAATAAATCACTTCATTCTGATATCTAAGTCAAAAATTTTGAATTTCGAAAATTTATTAGTAGCTACTACACAGTAGCTGTTACAAGTAACTGTTGTACGTTGTAGTAGATACTACATAATATGCAATTAATAGAGAGAGAATCTTAGAGGAAAGAGAGAAAAATTGCTACATGTAGATATGAAAGAAAAGAGAGAAAAGTTGCATGCAAATGAGAAAGAAAAAAGAAAAGAAAGTTGTTGCATACAAATGAGAGAGAGGTTAAAAAAAAGAGCGCTAATATACGTACTCAGTGAAAAAACTCAATGAAACGCTCAGCGAATGACGTGACACTTTACATTCATACGTCTGATTATCGCTTGGACACCATTGGCGGCCGGAGGTCGCCATCCCGAATCAAACTATATCTTGGGGGGCACGGTGAACCCGTCTAGGATCGCTGCATGCAAAGTGTCATGTCATTCACTGAGTTTTTCCTTGAGATTTTTCACTGAGCATATAATTTTCTTTAAAAAAATTGGGTTTTGGTCGTGTCAAATCGCCCACGTAGTAACATTGTTATCCTACTTACCTTATGGTGCACACCTTGTAAGCACCAAGTGTATTTTTAAAAAATATTTTTTTAGATCTTAAGGTTTAAGTTATAGTATTTAAGCTAATTTTTTTTTAAAAAATTACATATGATGCTCACAAAGTCTGCACCAGAAGAACCTCTATATATAGAGAGGTTTGCTACTTTACTTACCTTACGGTGAGCACTATGTGTATTTTTTTTAAAATTTCTATAGCTTAAATACTAAATTCTAAATTTAAAGCCGTAAAAAAATATATTTTTAAAAGAATACATAAGGTGTGCACTATAAGATAGGTAGGATAATATTTTCCTATATATATAGATAGACAATAGATCTGTCATGGGATCCTCACCGCACGCTTATGTGCAATTCAACTCGAGGCACCATAATGCAATTGGATGTGCCACAAGTAATTTTTTTTAAAAAAAAAATTACTAAGGTGCCTCCCATGCCTTCCATGCATAGGAAGAACCTCAATTTGGTTTTTTCTAAAAAAAATTAACATTTTCTCATATAAATCCTAAATACATATAATACATCTCATTACAATTAAATTTTTTTTATTTTAATATTATAAATCAAGAGGACAAATTAAACTCCAGGAAAAAAAAAATCTTATTGACTTAAACTCACTATAACTCAACCCTTAAATTTTAAAATCTTAAATGTTAAATACATATAATATATATTTTTTGAACACTATAATTCAAGAGGGAACACTAAACCCTAGAGAGAAACTTATTAGCTTAAACTTATTATAACTCAATTTCTAAATCCTAAAATCTTAAACGGTAAATACATATAATATATCTCGTAAATATCTAAATTTTTTTATTTTGAACACTATAACCTAAGAGGAAAGACTGAACTCTAGAAAGAAAATCTTATTAGCTTAAATTCACTATAACTCAACTCCTAAATCTTAAAATTTTAAACCCTAAATATATCCCAAAATATTTTTTTTTAAAAAAATCTGCTTCTATTCAATCAAGGTGCCTTGGATTAAATCAGAGTGTCCCAGGCATAATGTCGTGGTCTATATAAATAAATAAATATATATATATATATATAACTTAAATAATAATAGAGAAAGAGACTTTTTGAAACTTTATTTTTGCATTTAAGAATTAATAGTTACAGTGAATGCAAAATCTAGAATTTAACAATGTTCAAAATGATATTATTTATTCGATTATTGGTGCATATATGAACTAGAAAGTAATGTCTTAGGACACAAACTTACATTAAGATTAAAGGTGTGACGCGGATGAAATTCTTGCCTCAACAAATGCTTGACAGAAGAATGAAAGAAACTGACCATGCATCTGCAGTGACCTAATATCACTCCGAGGCCGGCTAAAAGTGTTGTTCTTGTTCAACCACAGTTGATAAGGCCGTTCATGCAAAGTTGCACTCCGTAGCCTTCGTCATCTTCATCAACAAGGTCTGGCAAATAAACCAAAGTCAAGTGGCAGTTAAAAAGCAGAATCTTACAAAAGATAGATGGAGATAATTACCCTAGTCTACATTGTAGATCTTGCTAGCCCTGCAAGTACAAATTTAATCTTTTACGATAACAAAGATAATTTAATTAGTTAAGTAAAATAATAATCACCCTAAACAATAACTTAAATAATGTAAAAGGTTAGCAGAATTTACTTAGTTGCAACCGGACGGTTGCTAATTCAAGATAGTTAAAAAGAGTACTAATGATCTCCTTCGTGGAAGGTAGAGAAACCTTTTACAAACGTTGAAAAGCTCATAGAAAGTGATCTCAACTCTAGGGGGTTACTTATTATCCAACGATCAAAGTAATCATTTGCTGATGTGCGCCTTAGATATGATCCAGGGTGCCTCCAGTGGATAGATTTTATCCACGCAACCAACGGTAGCCTTAACGGCTAATGTTCAATTTAAGACGCCCAGGTTTAGACCAAGGGCGACTTAGTTCCAACATAGGTGCCATTAGTTTGAACTGAGGCGCCCTTGCGCCTTTCCGCAACAAACTGCATCTAAGGTGCCCTCAATAACAAGTAAGGCGCCTCAAGTCTTCAAGGTCGGCTTCAAGTTGACCTTCTTGGGCTCCACTTGCTTGAGTTAATCTCCAGTCGTCTAGAGTTGAGGTCACCCGAATTCAACACTGACCTTCTCTTCGAACGAGCAAACTCCCTGGCTTCTCGTCCCTTAGATGTGGCCACGACCTTCTCGTCCACCAATATACTCTTTCGCAGCTTCTCCTCTCTCGGATGCACCGAGCTCATCAACTCCCTTCCCTGTGACATCCTTCTTGCTTACCGCGCCATCCACACAACTTCTCATGCCCGTAAGCTCCTACACAATTAGACACAAGGATCAAACCCCACATGACCTAACATGACTCAGTTAATCACATCAAAATCAATCCTGGATACTAACAATCTCTCCTTTTTTTTTAATGTACATCAACCGGAGTTAAATTAGGGTCAACCAAAACAAAAGATAATATTGTTCATCAAAAACAATCAAACAAACTATACATTTAAGTACATTTAAAAACTGTAATTCAATTTAAAATTAACCTCCCCTTAACCCTCAAAAGTATCCCCTTTTGATCACATAAAAAAAAAGAGATTTTTTTTTAAATATCGCAAAAATTTTGAAAAAAAAAATCTAAGAGTTAAAAATAATTATGCTTTAAAAAATAATTATTTTTGAAAGTAAATTCTAAGAAATAGTTTGCCTTGTCAAAAAAATAAGTGACTATTTTTCTACGTATGAAGAATTTAACAGAGTCATTGAAAATTTTTAGTCGTAAAAAGTCTATCTATAAAAATTTTAAACAATTAAAATATATTCTTTGAAAAAAAATCATAAAAAATCATATATTTATTAGAAAATTTCCAAAATTTTTAAATCAAAACAATAAACCTAACTCTGTAAAAGTTTTCAAGATTAAATAAATTTTTTAACCATCAAAAAATAATTTTTATTATGAAACTGAGAAGTTGTGAAAAAGTCATTTTCAAAAATTAGATTTTGACGTTCAAAAATTGAGCGGCCGAAGGTCGCCGATGGTGTCCAAGCGATAATCGAACATGTGCATGTAAAGTGTCACGTCATTCACTTTGCTTTCACTCTCTCATTTTCACTCTCTCTATCATTACTCTTTTTCTTAACTATCAAACTAAAACGGCTATATGTTGGACCTTGGATGGCTAGAGAGGGGGGTGTGAATAGCCAAATACTTAAACTTTAGCTTCTTTTTGTTTCTGCACTTGAGGTTAGCAGCGGAAGCAAACAGACAGAAACAAGACAACACAAACAGAAAACTAAAACAGAAAGAAATGAATCAGACGCTAATAATGAAGATTTACAAGGTTCAGGGATAACTTGCCCTTACTCCTTGGCGTGCCCGTGAGGTGGGTGATCCCTTGATCATCGGCAGATCAAGTCCGGAACTCCGGCTAATAGTTTCTCCTTCTCGGTGGAGTAACCTCTCCACAATCGTTTGAGAAATATACAGATAAAGCACTGGAGACTCGAGAGGAAGCTCACTCAATCGATGTAGCAGAAAACGCTCAAGCAAGAACACTACAGAGAGCACAACAACCCAGCCAAAAACCCACAGCAAACCCTTTGCTTGTTTTTCTGTCTGTTCTCTCGGTTCCTCTACTTCGCCAACTTCTTCTTAAGCTTCTGCTCATCACCAGGCGCGTCTGCACCCACTGAACCAACGCTTCATCATCGCTGACCCACTGACCTCCACAGAGCGCTCAGTCCACTGAAGACCTATTCAGCTGAGCCTCGGTCAGTCGCGCCAACTTCCGCCAGAAGCCGTTGAAACCTGCAAACAAAAAACAAACAAACCTGCCGCGGTGAAAGTCGCCATTGGCCCTTCTCCAGGACTAAAAGTCCACTGAAGACCTATTCAGCTGAGCCTCGGTCAGTCGCGCCAACTTCCGCCAGAAGCCGTTGAAACCTGCAAACAGAAAACAAACAAACCTGCCGCGGTGAAAGTCGCAATTGGCCCTTCTCTAATTAAAACTCTATTTACAACAATTCCAATCACCAGGACAAACACTCGCACTCCAACCACTACCATGATAACATGTGGTTGAGTGAATCGAGCAACAATATGACTAACGACGGCTTAACCAAATATAAGCCCAACAGTCGTTAGTATGCAACGTGCAAGTATGGTGCATGTTATACGATGCACAAACAACCGAAGAAACAACGATGCAATAAAATCCAACGAATGCAAGATGCATCAATACAATCAACCGAAAACCAACACCAATGATTATGCACCTACACTACTAGGTAGGGCATTTCTAATGTCAAATAAACCTATCTGTGTGTAATGAACTTCTAGGTACTCGCGTACAAGCGGTACTTTATAGAACAGAAAACCAATCGAGGACTGTATGGATACGAATTTGGAATACTCAAAGATCAACGAAGAATAAGTCTCAACGGCGATGTTTAAATAACGACAAAGAACAAGGTCAAGCAACCTATCAGACATAATATGGCCATGCTTTTAAGGTAAAGAAAACTACTCGAGTACAAAGGTGAAGTACCCGCCTTATAAGTAGAACTCCGTAAACGAGAACCGTCCACGATCAACCGAATGAGTCCGAATCAAGGTCCTGTATCAAAGGACTTATTACCTATTTACACAAAGTAGCTTAAATTAGAAACTACAATATCGTATTAGGATTTATCCCACCTCAATTAAATCCCGACCATTAGGATAACGTGGAATTCCTACAAGATTAACTTCCAAACTTGGAGCTCATGCATGAGATTTCAAGATCCCCACAAAATCCTATATCAAGATCAAAGGGAACAAGCCAAAACCAACACAGCATTAATAACCAAATTCACCAAGATCACCACTTAATTTCTAAACATAAACATAATCTATTTAAAACCAACTCACAGTGGCCAAGGAAATTCCTATTCCACTTACAACAAAAATTTCAATCCGAATACCATAGACAAAACTACACAGATTTACAACAATTCATTCAAGCTCCAAACAAACCTAAACTGACTGAAACTCACCACAAAGCAAACTTAAATTCCAAATCCCATGTAGCACACACGGCTTTACCCATCCAAAATAGAGCTTATTGGAATCTCATGGAAGTGAGTATAAAGCACCAACAAGATCTAAAATTCCAATCACCAAATCAGATCAAACTCTAATTAAAATTCTGAATTGTTGATTGCTCTGGTTGTTGATTGCTCTGGTTGTTGATTGCTCTGGTTATTGACTAGTATTTGTTATGGTTCATTAGCTAAATTTGGGGACCAAATTTTTGTTAGTAGGGGAGAATGTTAGATACTGAATTTTTAAAGGTTGGAAAAGCTAAGTTTAATCAAGGACTTGGTTGTAAATAATGAAGATTTTAGGGCTTATTTGTAAAAAGGCAAAATAAAAATATAAAAGCCCTAAGTTTCTTTCTCCTGCGCCGATAACTCTTGAAACCGCCCCCTTTCAGTTTTCGCCCGACGCCACCTCCTTCGACGCGCCGCAAGCCAAACCGCATGCGGTTCCTCTCCCTCGCGACAGCCACCGCCGAGCCCTAGCCCGACGCCGACCCCATCTCACGCGCGCGCAGATTCTCCTCTACGCCGCACTTTCCTACTTCTTCTTCCTCTACTTCTTGTTGCCCTAGCGACGCCGCGCCGCCCGCTGCCGAGATTCTTCTTCCTTTTGTTTACTCCGGCGGGCACGAAGGATTAACCGGCGATACCTTTCTGTGTCGTTTCCCCTGATCGCGTTGTTGTCTCACACGATCCGTCGTCCCTGTTGCTCGCATCGACCTCCAGTTGGGTAAGGGATTATAATTCAGAATTTTAATT
This sequence comes from Boesenbergia rotunda, assembly GCA_024364735.1. NCBI lineage: Eukaryota > Viridiplantae > Streptophyta > Magnoliopsida > Zingiberales > Zingiberaceae > Boesenbergia > Boesenbergia rotunda. The sequence continues at coordinate 169,687 of JAGFNQ010003062.1, read as the reverse complement.
AAAGTTTGATCTGAGTTGGTGATTGGAATTTTAGATCTTGTTGGTGCTTTATACTCACTTCCATGAGATTCCAATAATCTCTATTTTGGATGGGTAAAGCCGTGTGTGCTACATGGGATTTAGAATTTATGTTTGCTTTGTGGTGAGTTTCGGTCAGTTTAGGTTTGTTTGGAGCTTGAATGAATTGTTGTAAATCTGTGTAGTTTTGTCTATGGTATTCGGATTGAAATTTTTGTTGTAAGTGGAATAGGAATTTCCTTGGCCATTGTGAGTTGGTTTTAAATAGATTATGTTTATGTTTAGAAATTAAGTGGTGATCTTGGTGAATTTGGTTATTAATGCTGTGTTGGTTTTGGCTTGTTCCCTTTAATCTTGATATAGGATTTTGTGGGGATCTTGAAATCTCATGCATGAGCTCCAAGTTTGGAAGTTAATCTTGTAGGAATTCCACGTTATCCTAATGGTCGGGATTTAATTGAGGTGGGATAAATCCTAATACGATATTGTAGTTTCTAATTTAAGCTACTTTGTGTAAATAGGTAATAAGTCCTTTGATACAGGACCTTGATTCGGACTCATTCGGTTGATCGTGGACGGTTCTCGTTTACGGAGTTCTACAATTATAAGGCGGGTACTTCTCCTTAGTACTCGAGTAGTTTTCTTTACCTTAAAAGCATGACTTGTTATGTCTGATAGGTTGCTTGACCTTGTTCTTTGTCGTTTGATTATTTAAACATCGCCATTGAGACTTACTCTTCGTTGATCTTCGAGTATTCCAAATTCGTTTCTGTACAATCCTCTGTTGATTTTCTATTCTGTAAAGTACCGTCTGTACGCGAGTACATAGAAGTCCATTAAACACAGATAGGTTTATTTGGCATTAGAAATACCCTACCTAGTAGTGTAGGTGCATAATCGTTAGTTTGCGATTTCTGGATTGGTTGTATTGATGCATCGTATACTCGTTGGATTTTATTGCATCGTTGTTTCTCCGGTTGTTCGTGCATCGTATATCATGCACCATACTTGAACGTTGCATACTAACGACTGTTGGCTTACATTTGGTTAAGTCGTCGTTAGTCATATTGTTGCTCGATTCACTCAACCACATGATATCATGGTAGTGGTTAGAGTGCGAGTGTTTGTCCTGTCATGCCAGACAGTGACACCCTCACCGTTGTTTTAGAGGGATGAGTCGTTGGTGGCTCACCCTCACTGTTGTTTGTTTTTGAGGGATATTGTAGCTGTTGATAGCTCCCCCGATGTACCGGGGTCTGGAGTGTAGACTCCCCAGCATCCTGTCCACTCAACCACGCCTTATGTGGTATTTATTGTTGTATGTGATATTATTATTGTTGTTGGAGTGGTACAGTTGTCACAGCCCTACCCACTCGGTCACACAGATGGGATGTGTTGACGGCTTGGCTAGCGTCAGGGGTGACACATGTCATTGCATCATGTGCATACGTATTTCTTTTATGCATTTGTTTGTGTTTGATGCACTTATATGAGCTATGATTGTTACATATGTATGACATGCATGTCTATCTTGATATTATTGTTGTTGAGTTGTTTATACATGCCTAGTGCTTACTCGGATTTTATGCTATGTCGTTTTACTATATGTTATGCATGATTAGGTAAATCTGATATTTCTTATGGACTGTACCCTTTTAATTCTCTACTCCGTTATCTTATTTATGCCATGCTTATTGTCTACTCATATACCCGCAGAGTCCGCCCGGACTCACCACCCCTGCTTCCCTTTTTGTTGTTTCAGATAGCAGGTAGTGGTATTGCTTGGAGCCAGGAGATGATCCAGTTGCCAGTCCCTCAGTCCTTCAATTTCACCGGGTGATTTAGGTTTGGAGTTGTTTCAGAGTTAGTTCTCCGTAGTTTCCTTGTTTCCGCATTTTGTATTATTTCTGGTGTGGTCTTGATAAAAAAATTGTAGTCATGTCTTATTGATCGGGTTTATTCGTTGTGGAGTTTCTTATTAAGTTGTGTTTTCTTTTATGTTTTAAGGTGGCTGAGCCACCCGTTAAATTATTATAAACTGTGTGGTTGTGTGTTTTAATTATTATTGTGATGCTAGCCGCATGTGGCTAAGCTATATATGTGATATAGTATATATATTTGCCCCATATCGTCCGCCGTACAGGGGAGATGCTGCCCGATTTTCGAGGAAGCATGTGCCTCTGGGGGCGTGACAGTCCACTGAAGACCTATTCAGCTGAGCCTCGGTCAGTCGCGCCAACTTCCGCCAGAAGCCGTTGAAACCTGCAAACAGAAAACAAACAAACCTGCCGCGGTGAAAGTCGCCATTGGCCCTTCTCCTTGGTGTGTATCGTCCCTGTAACGTCTACACACTCAACAGATGGATTAACGAAGCAAATCAAAATGTATCAGAAGAAATCAGAAGCGATCAGGAAGTCTGACAGTGATTCAAATTAAAGTTATCAGACACTGATCGGTCACCCTAACGATCAGTTACCCTTCTGACCGATCAGATCCAGTCAGGATCTGATCGGTCACACTAACCGATCAAAGATTGGGGATCGGTCACCAGACTGATCCACCAGCTCACTGGGATTTCCGCCAGCTCCCACCAACTCCCTAACCTGATCAGTCACTTGATCGATCAGGTTATGCACTGATCGGTCAAAGTGACCGATCAAGTCACATCTGACCGATCAGGAGTCATCTTGATCTGATCGGTCGCTTTGACCGATCAGGGTGTTCTCCAGAACCTTTATGATCTCTCTCTGATCGTTCACCAGAACGATCAAAAACCACACAGAATGTTTCTGTTCTCTTTCTGATCATTTACCAGAACGATCAGACACCCTGGATCGGTCACCGGACCGATCTATTATCAAGGGAGTTCGTGCCAACTCCCTGATCGGACTCCAGACCAATCCAGCCACTCTCCGACTTATGCTCAGTCCCCTGGACCAAGACTTCGTGCCCATCTTCACTCACCGGAACTTTGTTCAACCTAGCTTCACTCACTAGGACTCGGCTTCACTCACCGGGATTTTCTTCGCCTAGCTTCACTCACTAGGACCCGGCTTCGCTCACCGGGATTTCCTTCACCTAGCTTCACTCACTAGGACCCGGCTTCACTCACCGGGATTTCCCCCACCTAGCTTCACTCGCTAGGACCCAACTTCACTCACTGGGATTTCCTTCACCCAGCTTCACTCGCTAGGACCCGGCTTCACTCATCGGGATTTTCGTCACCCGGCTTCACTCACCATGACCCAGCATCACTCACCGGGGTTTTGTTCCACCTAGCTTCTCTCACTAGGATGTCCTTCACCCGGCTTCACTCACCGGAATTCGTGCCTAGTCCCCGACCAGGACTTAAGCCGAACTTATCTTACTCACATAAACATAAATCGGTGTCAACACCAAAATAACAATCAGGTCAGACTGCATCACCACTATATTCTAAAAAATTTGATTTTAAAAAAATTAAAGTATTTTTTGAATTAAAATATGATTTCTAATAAAAAAAATTCACAAAAATTCGTTTATTGTTCAAAAAAATTTCAAAAATTTTCTGTGGATAGATATGAGTTGTTTATATCACAAATAATTAAAAAACAAAATAATCAAAAAATAAATCTTCGAATTGATTTTTCTAACAATGAAGAATTTTTAAGGTAATTTATTCAAGTCAATTACTATGCATGCAAAAAGAACATTTAACAATTTAAGATGGATTTGAAAACCCAATAAAAGTTTTTACCTACTAGATTGATCAAGAATTTAAATGGAATATAATTTTTAAATATTTTTATAATTTAGCCCTTATGATTTCGTAAATACAAATTTGACCTTCTAGTATATCTAAAATTCAAATTTTGAAATAATTTTGATTTTAAGCATATATTATTATTTTTCAAATTTTCTATCTGTTCTTTCAATTTTTATTTTCAACTTTTATTTATCACAAAATTCAAGTGGGCGTGATGATGCTAATTTCCTTTTCTGATCGATGTATTTAGATCTAAGTTTACAAAAAGATTTAATCATCAATTTTATACCATTATACAGCTTATCTGGAGGAAATTTGCACGCCTCACTTACCATTTCGTCGTGTTCGAAGTCAAATGCTCTCCCTTCATTGTCGCTTCTTTCGAAAGTATCTTCACCTTCATCGATGCTCATCTTGGAGGTAGTTTCGTCATCAAATTCTTGGTGACTTGGCATTAGTGCAAGTCCAGCACAAGTCTCGATCTCTAACTCTGATGACAACGTCTCATCCCATGTTACTTTAAGGTTCTTTAGCTTGGACCCTTTTTCTTTTACTTTCTTTTTGTTTTTCAATCTGGGTCATTGGTCCTTGATGTGTCCTTCGTCACAGTGGCAGGGAATATTTCTTGCCTTGCATATTGTTAATTTTATTAGATTTAATACTCTTATTTAATTTTCTTACCATGTAGGATATTTATTCTTCATGGGTTGAAGACTCCGATTCTAGTTCGACCTTCTTCATGTTTAGGGCAATATTATCCATTCTTATTTTTCTTCTTGCATATCGAGACTCGTGAAATTCGAAAGTAGAAAATAAATTTTTCAATGTACTTATCTCGAGGTCCTTGGAAATATAGTAGGAGTCGACTAACGACATCCATTCTGTTGTTCTTATAAATCTGTTCAAGGCATACCCTAAAATTCAATAAGATGTACATTAATCAACACCTTAAGTTTTATTCATCAACTTAACATCTCACTTGTTTCTAATCTGTCTCAAAACACACATAAGTCTACTTATGGTCTTGGTGAGATGTGTAAATTGATTCTCCCTAAATTAGGATTCATACATCTCTATCTAGACATTATAAACTTTGATCATCCACCTAGGATGTCAAGTAATGCTCATGTCCTTAATTTCAATATAAATTAAACAATGCATGATAATGAGTATGGCATATATCATATGAGGATTTTCAAAAGAAAACTTTTACTATAACTAAATGATGTATATATGACATGACACATAATATTTTCATAATAAAATATGAATGATAAATTATGATGTCATGACATGTGATAGGGCATATAAAACATGGCATAATAGCATAAAAGAAAATACCTAGATATCCTATCTAAGTATCAATAACTCATCGCTAAGTCATTGATAATCCTATTTTTGCCCCTAATTTTCCCAAATAATGTCAAAACTCCCCAACTTGGCATATCTTTGGATTCTAACCTAGTTGTGCCAACTTTATTTAGTTCAATCTTCCAAAAATATAGTTTAGCACGATTCTACTCCCCTAAGAGTACACAAATGACTTCTTCATTTTCAAGGATAATAAGTCCTTGAAAATGCCCCAAAGTGTCAACTTCAATAAGGTTGGTTTCACTACCCTTCCAATTTGAGTTGACACTCCCTAGACCTATCTAGGATGTGACGAACGCACTCTTAGGGACCCAAAACATATTGGTGCTTCTTGGGTGTTCTAGGTAGTCATTAGGGATAACTTCCCTTGATACCTTCCTAATGACTTTTCTAGGCTTCTTTGAAGCCTTAGTCATGTTGGTTTTGTCTCGGTCAACTTTAGGGATGGCTTCTCTTGTAGCCTTGACTTGACTCCTAGACCTAGATTTAGTTCTATACCTATATGGAACTCTATGATAAGATTGATCATCATTCTTGACTTTAGGTTTGTATCCCAAACCTTTCTTGCCCCTAGAGAGTTCTTGATTTCCTAGACCTAGGTTTTGATCCTTTGATCCCTCAAGAAGATTTTCTATCCTTTTAAGGGATTTTTCTAATGTTTCAAGTTTTGACCTCAAAACTGTTGGAACTTGGATGGCTATAGAGGAGGGGTGAATGTAGCCAGACACCAAATCTTTTGGTCTTTTTGAGATTTTCTACACTTAGAGTTTGCAGTAGCACCGGAAACAATACAAAGCAAAAATTAACAGAAAACTAAAATGCAAATCACAAACTCTAACACGAGGATGTACAAGGTTCGGGGATAACTTGCCCCTACTCCTTGGCGTGCCCGTAAGGTGGGCGATCCCTTGATCGTCAGCAGATCAAGCCCCGGAAAATTCGGATATCAAATGCCTCCTTCTCGGTGGAGAAACCTCTCCACACAGATAGTCTCAAGAAAATGATGGAAATACAGCACAGAGACAAAGAAAGCTTACAGAGCACGAAGGAGACAGTTTACAAAGTACAACTCACAACACAGCAAGATCCTGGCAAGAGCCTTCACTCAGCTCTTCCTTCTTGCGGTGTCTGCCTGCTGATCGCAAACTTCTCCACTGGATCAAAGCTCTCAAGATGCTGAGTGTTAGCATTTCTCAGAAAAATAGAAGGTGGCTCAAGTGATGCACAAGTGATCAGAGTTGTTCGCAAGAGGGATCCCTTCTCTTCTTCGCCAGCCAACTCTTAAACCTGCTCATCGCCAGTCACCAGGCGCGCCTCTACAGCTCACCAGCTGCTCATCTGCAATAGCCCCAGTTACCAATGACCTCTTCTGGACTCCCTGAACCCTCTCCAGTCGAGCCCCAGGTCAGTTCGTCAGCTTCCAAGCCGTTGCCAGCTCGCGCCAGAAGACGTTGTATCCTACGAAAGGAAAATAGCCAAAACTGACGTAGCGAAAGACCCCAGTTGACCCCCCTCCAATGTTTGAATCATCCCTGCATTACCTGCACACTTAGCAGACGTTTATCAAATGAAATCAACCATGAATCAGTAAAAGCAGAGAAAATCAGAGCGAAATCAGAACGCGATCAGAAGTCTGACAGTGGATTTGAATTAAAGTTATTAGCTACTGATCGATCCACAGACCGATCAGAGAGGAACCTGATCGATCAGGTCGCATCCTGATCGATCCAGTGACTCCCTGATCGATCACCAGACCGATCAGGGATCGTGGATCGGTCACCTGACCGATCCATCCCTTTGCTGAAGTTTTCTCCAGCTTCCGCAGGCCAAAGCCCCTGAGCGGTCACCTGACCGATCAGGTTGTGCCCTGATCAGTCTGGAGACCGATCAGGTCACTCCCTGACCGATCAGGAGACATCCTGATCGGTCGGGATGAGGAAAATCGCGACATTTGATCGGTCAATTGACCGATCAAGGGTTCTCACAAAGCCCATCTAAACTCTCTCTGATCGTTCACCAGAACGATCAGAAACCCAGCAGAAGCTTCTGTTCTCTCCCTGATTGTTCACCAGACCGATCAGGAACCGAACAGAAACTTTTCTGTTCTTTCCCTGATCGTTCACCAAACCGATCAGACTTCTCTGGATAGGTCACCAGACCGATCCATAACAGGGAGTTCGTGCCAACTCCTTGATCGGTCTCCAGACCGATCCAGCTCCGACCAAATCAGCCCTAAGTCCAGAGAACAGCCTTCCTAGCCTTCTCTGACTCATTCTGGTCCCAGAGAACGAGCTCACGTGCCCTCTCCGACCAGAACACGCAATGCTCAGTCCCCCGGGCCAAGACTTCGTACCCAGCTTCACTCACCGGGACTTCGTTCAACCTAGCTTCCCTCGCTAGGACCTGGCTTCACTCACCAGGGTTTCAGTCACCCGGCTTCACTCAAAGGGATTTCCATCACCTGGCTTCACTCACCAGGACTCGGCTTCACTCACCGGGGTTTTCGTAACCCGGCTTCACTCACCGGGAGTCGTGCCCAGTCCCCAACCAGGACTTAAACCAAACTCATCTCATTGACCTAAACTTAAATCGATATCAACACCAAAAAACAATCAGGGTCAGACTGCATCAACAAAAACTTGATTTTCGATCATTACTTTCTCAAGGCTTGGTTTTCTAAAAGAGCAATGATAGGGAGAGTGAAAATGGGAGAATGAAAATCATAGTGAATGATGTGGCATGACGTGGCATGACATGGCACTTTAAATGCACACGTTCGATTATCGCTTGGATACCATTGGCGGCCTTTGGTCGTCGCCCCGAATCAAACTATACCCTGGGGGGCACGGTGAACCCGTCGGAGATCGTGCATGCAAGGTGTCACGTCATTCACTATGATTTTCACTCTTCCATTTTCACTCTCCCAATCATTGTTCTTTCTAAAATTGCCTTGGTAATTATTATTCTTGGCCTTGAGTTGGGTAGGTCTACCATGGAATGTTCTAACTTGTTCCCTATCCGTAGATGTGGTAGTCCTAGCATGGAAGGCTCTATAGTTCTCCTTAGGTTTTTCATGCCTCGTATTTTCATGATAGATGGCATTAAAATAATAATTATTATTTCTAGCATATATATTATCATGATTTAAATAAGTATCATTATCTAACGATACCTTAGTCTTATTCTTGGAGGCTCCCCCTTGATATGAGCTCCTTCTTTTGTCTTGGTCGGATCCTTCCCCTTTGGACATTGGTTCCGATAATGTCTCTTTTGTTTGCATGAGAAGCACATAATGTGCTTCTTATCCTTTCGTACCCCGGGGCCGACCTCCTTTGGCTTCTCATTGGACTTGGGTGCCACTTGCACCTTCTTCTTGACCAAATTAGGACACTTACTCTTATAGTATCCTTTTTGTCTACACTCAAAACACATAATATGATCTTTATTTTTGTAAATTGAAATTGTTATACCTTCATGAGGTATAGAAGTGGCACTCGATTCTTCTTCTTCTTTATTGACCTCGGATGATAATGTTGAAGTTTTTCTTTGATCTGATGTCAATGGCGAATTTTGCTCCCCCTCAATTCTTGAAGTGGAAACTTCTTAACATTCATCTTTGGATGTTGAGCATCTCTCAACCTCCGAATTCTCTTCTTCAGATGAATCTCCCTCTTCGAATTTATCTTGATTTGGCAAAGTAGAAGGATCTTCATGAAACTTTGTCAATTTGCTCCAAAACTCCTTGGCCTCTTGATAATCTCCAATTTGGCACAAGATTGTGCTTGGTAATAAATTAACCAAAATTTTGGTTACCTTGTCGTTGGCCTCACACCTCTTGATTTGCTCTTCATTCCATTTTGTCTTCTTGAGGAGCTTTCCTTTAGAGCTTGTTGGAGCTTTAAAACCTTCCATTAGAACAAACCATTGCTCTATCACCATCATAAAGAAATTTTCTATCTTTGACTTCCAAAGATCGAAATTTACTTTGTCGAATGGTGGAGGTGTCCGGGTATCATAGCCGAACTCTATTTTTGAATTTAACCTTCTTAATGATGGCTTCTTGATATTAGGGTTTCTTCAATTTCTTCTTTTTCCTCTAGCTCTTGCTCTCTTGGCGATGAGTCCAAAGAAGAGCAACCTGACTCTGATACCACTTGTTAGGACCGATAGGCGAGATAGAGGGGGGTGATTAGTGATGGACCCAAACTAGGTGTCACGAATGTGGGTCTCAAATTTAGATATTTGTAAAGCTAGAAACCCTTCTTGCTAAGAAAGAATAAAAATGTAGTAAAGGGGCCACAGGTCGTATTTTTCCTAGGGCTAGTTAAGGTTGTGTGATTCGAGCTTGAATTTATGTGTCGTTGATATTTTTTTTTTAGTTTCAAATAAAACTTGGGTTTGATTTGCAATGAGGAAATGAGAACATAATAAAAAGGAAGGAAACTTAACTAGACAAGTTTAAGCTAGGAAACATTGCCTAATGAATTCGAACAATTGAAATCTTAATTCTACCGATGCACTTAGCTAAATGTGAAGAGTAAATCTGAGTTCAAATGCAAGAATACACTAAAAGTTATGTTCAAGTCATACCAATCAATGCCTAATGCTTCTCTTGATACAAAATGAAGAAATTGAACCCTACTTGATACACAGAGGAAGACACTTATATGCCAAAAGTTGAACTAGATGCAAACTTATAAACTGTTGTAAAGCTAATGAATTTGAAGCAAACTAATTAAAGGTAGGATTCAGAAACAAAACAAGAGTGAAGACCCAAAACTGATGTGCAAAATTAAATCTACTGCTGAAATGGAATGCAGAACTTCAAATCAATCTGATGTAAGCCAAACAAAACAACTGAAATTGAATGCTCCAAACTAAAGTTCAGATAAGATTTAACATATCTAGGTTTCACTTGATACAAACTTCGGTAGCTTGTAACCCGAATGTACAGAAATGGAATTTGAAATTCAAAAACAACTAAGTGCAAAATAAACTGATATGGAATGCAAACATATCTAACAAGTTGTGTTCAGCTTGATGCAAATCCGTGCCAAAATTCATTTTCTACAAGCGCAGGAATAAGCAGCTTGACACGCAGAAGGAAACTTCTGCGCCAAAGCTGAAACTTTTGTGTCAAAGCTAATATTAACAATGTAGAATTGAAGTTGATTGATGAAGTTTGGAAAGCTAAGCTATCAGTAAAGAACTGTGCAAGAGTGAATGAAGGAGTGCAGACCCAAAATCTGATCAACTGAGTCAAACTAAATGCAGAGGTGAAAATTCAGGAACGCAGAGAACTTATGCAAAAATTCAGAAATGGAAGCAAGAGTTCAGAACATGAAGGAAGCAATGCAGAAATTTATATCAATTGCTATGGAGATAAAACTACTGCAATATGAATTCAGAAGAAAAAGAACTAGAGCTTGCTCGACACAAACTTAAAAAAACTAAAAAATAAGAACTAAATTGCATAACAGAACTGATACAAAGGGAATTCAGCTGATACGCAGAAATTACTCTATGAAGTAAGCTGAGACTAAATCCGATCGTTCACTAACAAGTAACCTAGCTAATGACTTTGCAGATTTAAAAACTAATTACAGCAGGAACAATTCATAAACGAAGACTACAGCAGCTGAAACAATTCAGAAACGAAACAGAATTCAGAAATTAATCTACTGCTTATGACTGAAAATTCAATAAGAAACTAAACATCGATCTCTTCCCTTAGCTCCAGATTTTCTTGCCGTCACACAAGAGTGAGCCTCGAACCCGTAAGCTCCACAAATCGCTGGGAATTAAGCTCTGCGAATCGATTCAACCCAACTCTGCTCAAAGCTGAAAGCAGCAGCCGATCTCCTCGATCTCACTATGTAGGATGGCGATGATGATTTGGAGATGATCAGAGCTCTCCAGAAGACCCTCCAGCTAGCTCAGATGGATGGAAATGGCATACAAACGAGATCAAGGTAATCAACTCACAGATCCGACGAAACCCTCAATCATCTCTGTTTTTGGCCGAATTAGAGCTGGAATCCTCACGGAGAACCCTTCCCAACGATCTAGAACTGGATCAAGGATTGAAATCAATGTGGTCACGCCCTCTAATGAAGAAATTTTGAAGAAAAACGAAGAACAGTGGACCAAGTGCGAAGTAAACGAAGACTGGTGAAGAGACGCGACAACTCTGTTCTGCGGAGGGAATTTCCATTTAAACTTAAGTCATTTAATTTGGACGGCTGAGATTGTTCAAAGCTCATCCAACGGCTGATCTCCGTCTGATTTGGATCAAACTTTCCAGATCTTGATCAAGGGTCAGGATCTATCTATCAGTGGCTCGGATCTTCCAGATTTGCAACGGATAGTTCAGATCACCTTGATCTTTGAATGGACGGTCTAGAGCCCTCTGATCTTGATCCAACGGCTGGATCTCCTTGGATTTGGATGAAAATCTCATATCTTGACCTAAGTGCTTGATCAGCCTTAATCCCAGCTCGGATTGATCAGAAGTTCTCAGATGACCTAGATCTAACCGTTTTTGCATCGGACGGTCCATATTAGTCGACGCTTGATCACTTGATCCAGTCCACTTTTAACTCAACTTTGACCCAACATGACCTAGGTCCATGATCCTTCCAAGCCTACAAAAGTAGATCAACAATTTAGTGACAAAATAATTCAAATATATCAAGATTTGCAATTAGGTCCAAAATGAATGTAAATCCTAGAACCTAGGGTAAATCCACCATTAAGCAAGTAAAATATGGGTCAAAACGGATTTTAGCATATGAAATGATCAATAAAATGATACTTATCAACTAGCTCCGATGTGCTTGTTGATGATTTGTCGCTGCGGAAGACTCCAAGCAATGCTAACACTCAAGGATTTACTTTGTATCAACCCCCTTGAGGTGACTAATCTAAGGATCCACTCTCCTCACTCTCTTAAACACTATGAAAGACTCCTTCGTGAAGGTGGAGAAACCTCGTACAAGCTCTCAAGAAGATACAACAAGAATACAAGCAAATATAAAAAAAATCTTACAAGATTTACAACAATGAGCTCTCTTTGCTTTTCTTGCTTTCTTCTAGCTTGGGATGACCTCTAGAACCTTGGAAATGTAGCAACACTATGCTCCAAGACTTCTCTTAAAATGGCGATGAAGGAGGAGAAGAAGTGTGGAAGAAGTGCCGATGTGATCCTGCTTCAATCCCGCGACCTAAGGTTCCCTAATCGATTACCACGTTAGACTTAGTCATTCAACGACTATTTTTTGAAGCTTAATTGATTAGCCAATCGATTAAGAATGGATTGCTGAATCGATTCGGCACATTTTTGTGCTTTCGCGCAATACTGTTGTAATCGATTGACTAATCGATTATCATCCTCCTTAATCGATTGCTCAATCAATTAAGAGGAGGTTGAATCAATTGCCCAATCGATTCAGCCTACTTCTGTTCTCGCAATCCATTTCTTCCAATCGATTCCTTCCCTCTTTAGTCAATCACTCAATTGATTAAGAGGGATTCTGTTTTGAGAACCCAACTCCAATCGATTACTCAATCGATCGACTTCAACCCTAACTTGTGTGCACAAGTCTAGGGTTCCCTTGCCTAACCCCAGTCAACCGTGGCCTGTTAAGACTTCCTCACCAAGTGTCCGATCAAACCTTTGGCTGACGTGAATTTTCCCTTGCCTAGTTCTCAACTAGGACTTAACCTATTTCCCAACCAGGTTAGCCTAACCCTCGAGTTAGGTCTAGTCTCTCGGTAGACTTCCACCTTGCCAACGTGTGATCTCTCCGATCCACCTGGACTTCACCTAGTGGGACTAGGTGTGCCTAGTCACACTAGGTGTGCCTAGTCCCACTAGGACTTTTTCAGTGTCAGCATGCGATCTCCAATCCACCTGAACTTTACCTAGTGCCACTAGGACTTTTTCCGTGTCAGCGTGTGATCTCCCCGATCCACCTAGACTTCATCTAGTCCCACTGGGTGTGCCTAGTCCCACTAGGACTTTTTCTAGTCAAGTCTCCAGTCAACCTTGACCCACTTGACTCACACAATATTCAAACATCACACGATATTCAAACATCACACGATATTCAAACATCATTATCAAACATCGAAACTTAAGCTTACCAAGCTTACCAAACATAAACTCACCCGAGCCTAGTCAAACTAGGTCAACCCTCACCTAACAAAGGTTGCACCAACAATGATCTCTTTCGTGAAAGGCGGAGAAGTTTTACAAACATTGAAAAGCTCGTAAAAAAGTAGGAAAATGAATAACAGTTATTGTATTTTGATCCTCTCTAGGGGTTATTTATAGTCCAACGATCAAAGTGATTATTTGCTGACGTGGCAAGTAGAGCCCCTCAGATGTGATCAAGGGCGCCTCTAGTGGATAGGTTTTATCCACGCAACCAACCGTAGCTTTAATGGCTACTATTCAATTTAGGACACCCTGATTCAAACCGAGAGCGCCTTAGTTCCAACCTAGGGACCCTTAGTTTGAACTGAGGTGCCCTCGCGGCCTTTCGCGGCAGCTCCACTTTCTGTATCCAAGGCGCCCTCAATCACAAGTAAAGCGCCTCGGTTCTTCAAGGTCAATCTCCAAGTTGAACTTCTTAGACTCCACTTGCTTGGGTGATTCTCCAGTTGTCCAGAGTTGAGCTTGTAAGTACCTCAGGTTGATTTTGATGTGATCAACCAAGTCAAGTTGGGTCCTAATCTGTATTGATCCTTGTGTCTAAGTGTGCAAGAGCTTAGGAGCGAAAGAAGTCGAACGAAATACGCAACAAACGAGAAGAATGGCACGGGGAAGAGAGCCGACGGGCTCGGTGCATCCGAGGGATGGAAGACTACGGAAGAATACATCGGTGGAGCGAGAAGGACATGTGCGACGTCCGAGGGACGAGAAGCCAAGGAGGAAGCTCATTCGAGGCGAAAGGCCAGAGTCAGATTTGGGTGAGCCTAACTCTGGTTGACTTTGACCTGCAGGAGACACCTCAGTTTGCTGAGTGAGGCGCCTCAGTTTGGATCTGAGGTGCCTCAAATAAAAACTGAGGCGCCTCAAGTTGGAACTAAGGCGCCTCGAGCCAAGTTTTATTAATAGTTTACCGTTGGCTTCATTGATAGAATTTTATCCAAGGCGCTTCAGATCACAACTGAGGCATCTCAGATCCACGTCAACACACCGATAACTTGAATTTTTGAATTATAAATAACCCCAAAAGCTATGTCTCAACATCAACTCTTATACTACATTTTCCTATCTATTTCTTGAACTATTCAAAGTCTGTAAGAGGATACTCCGCCTACAAACGAAGAAGCTACTCCACCCTGGTTGTAACTAAGTAAACCCTTTATGTCTCTTATTAGTTTATTTCATTGTCTATGTTTATAACTAGCTGTTGCAACTAACGTCTATCTTTGTAAGAATTTGTAAAAGATCAAAATATCTTTGCAGGGCAATTCACCCCTCTCTTATCGGCCTGCCAACGGTCATACAACGCTCACCCGAACCCAACTCCGAACTTCTCCTTGAATGGGTTTCCTCCTTGGCTTCCCGTCCTTCGGACTTCACACACGCCCTTCTCGTCCACTGATATACTCTTCCGCAGCTTCTCATCCCTTTTCCATGTCATCCTTCTCCCTCGTCGCATCTTCCACTCGACTTTTTATGCTCCTAAGCTGCACACTTAGACACAATGATCAAATCTCACAGGACCTAACTTGACACGATTCACCATATTAAAACCAATCCGGGATACTTATATACACAAGATCCATTACATATCAATTCACCCACTTTATATATGAAGTATTTTGATATATGTACAGTGTAATGCCCTTTTCCCTAATTCCAGGATTTGAACAGGGATTTCTGTTTAATGATGCAAGATAGAGATCGAATTGCTTTGAGCAAAATACAATTGAATGCCAAAAAACAATAAACTTGCTATGAATGCGAACTTTCCACTGTCCATGTTTTATTATAACCAGCATGTATCATATCAAGTTATTCCAATCTTTGCCAGAAAAATTTGACTGGAACAAGACACTTTAGAAGTTAATATGTCCCAGTTGCACGCCAGTATATAATGGACTTATCTGATATCTAATCTTATCACATGAGGAATAGAAATGGCTCTTTCTGGACGTTTTCTTAAAAACCAACAAAGTTGAAACAACCCAGGAGGAATTGAGAAACTATGGTCCTGTCAAAGCAAGGTCTCTACTCTCGTGAAGCATAAATAATCAAACGTGCTAATCATCTGTTCATAGATGTACCTCCTCGTCAATTTTTATGCAGTCTTGATGAGAAAACAAAGTAAAAAAAAACATAGCCGAGTTGATAAAATGATACTAGAACATATAATACAGCAGCAGTTCGTTGACATTTAAGACCATAATCATAGTATAGTCGTTCTTTAGTAGTCAACAAGCGTTGGCATTTAAAACCTATCCTAGAAGTATATGATATAATGTGAAATTAGACAAATAGAAAGCAGCACACATTGTTGAAGTACTTCAGTGGATTGGGCCATAATTTTCATGTATCATCTCAGCCGCCTGCAACTAAATGAGCCAATGATCATAAATGGCTAAAGGGCATTGTTTATTCCAAACTAAAGAAAAGCTCTCACCACGTGTCATGTGATCACTGCCTCAAGCTCTGCATGCATGCGCAAAACAATATTTTGACAAATTATGATTATATTTTTAATTATCCAACCTCAAAGAAGATAATATAAATCTAACCAGTATTTAAAAGGCGTTTAATGGGCATATTAGAGTTGATGAACCGCCACTTTGATAATAATCAAAATAGGAGCATCCATTTGAACAATTTAGAAATAAGAATAGTCTCTTTTTTTTATCTAAAATCAAGTATGCATACTAACATGTAGTGCTTAATCTGAAATCAAGATAAATGGCATTGAACAATTTAACACGCCAAATCATTTAATTGTTCAACTTCCAGAAGTCAATACTGCACACAAGCAAAGGTTCATCCATTGGTTTATTATGCTTCAACATATTTACACAAAACATCTACCAAAATTTAATTTTGATGCCACAGAAATAGAGAATTGAAGTAACAAAAGATAGAAGAAAAGAGTAACCCAATAAGACAGTAAATGATGTTACAGGGGAAGCTGATAGGGTATCCATAGACAAGTTTACTAGACCAGTGAGGACATTTGCCTGCCAAGAGAATGAATGTCATTTGAATACTATGTCAACTGAGGTTAAGAAAAAAATAAACAAATGACTAACCATAAGAAATGAACCCAGTAGATTTTGGTTAAATGCTTCTTCAATGGCTAAAGGCTTTTTGCAGGGAATGAAGTCTGATAGTGTGAGAATTGATAGGACCTGGGAAAAAAGAAAAAAGATTTATCTTTTAAGGCCCAGCTAATAACATAGCACTCATCACAAAAGTGCACGAGCAATAGTCCCTGCTAACAAGTTGATTTATAGCCTTATGGTTTTAGGTAATACAGAATTGTGTCAGCATGGGTGAATGTAATTATATCGCTAGTGCTTTCACAATGTCAGTGATTATGACTGAGATAAAGCTGTGTCAGATGGTACCCTTCAGAGCCAACTGAAATAGAAAAATTCACTTCTAGTGGTTCATCATTTGATTCAATCCCACTCACGAGGGGGAGATAAGTCTATAAAAAGAGAGGAGAGAAGAGGAGAAACGTCAATTGGAACACTAACAGCAATAAAGAGGAGTGGTACTGAAGTAGGAGAAATAGAGATACATTCATGTCACATAATTGTATCTATTCCAATTCCAATCGTGTTATTTCCAATCCAACTATTAGTGGTTAACCCATAAATACTTATGAAATTATGAACACGAGGAAAGTCTAATTCAATTCCAAATGTCCATGAAGAATTATTTAGTTTGATCCTTAGGTCATTACAAGGTTCATTTCACTATTATCCCATAAGAACCAATACACTTATTAGATGACAACACACTTATTTGAAGCACAACACTTAATTGAAATATACTAGTTATATTTTATTTTAATGCAATTGAATTTCTATTTGATATTAGATTTATATTTAGAGAAACAAATCAGATGGCCGTGGCTGACTTGATCTCAGTGCACTTTGAAGCGCTGCAAATCAGTAAAGTATGGTACCACACTTGGAGATTGAAATTGTGGCATAGAAGAACATTTTGAGACTGTGGTCTCAGTTACTGCTAAACTTGATAGCAAGCTGCAAGATTTGTTGCATATCAGCCATATACTGAAAATGTGGTTTTCTGTCTCCTTAAAAGTTCTCTTATTTTCTCATAATGATTTGCTTTTTATCAAATGGTACCAGAGAATTGGTGCTCTATTCAACTGTTAGCAGAATGATTAACTAAAAAATTACTTCAAACATCTCAGATGCTGGAAAGTGCTTAACAAAGTGGAAAGTGAAACTAGTACCTGAAAATTCTGAGCTATGACCTGCGTAACATATGCTAGATTGCACTGCATAAAAGAAGCTCTGTGAATCACTTGGCATACATGATAAAAAATACAGAAAGAATACATCAGCAAAACTTAAGATACATATATTGGCATAAGATGTAGAGGAAGCAAACTCAATATTTGTACTTCAGTCTAGAACAACTAAACATTGAACAAACATCACTTTTTAAAATCAGACCGATCAGTTCATCTGGTTAAATGGAGAACATAAGCTAGTTTGCTCTAGATCAATTAGTGAAAATTTTCTAATCCAGCCATATTTTGGTGTGGATCAACCTGGAAACCAAGACCAGCCGGCCTGTTTTAAACACACTGGCATCCAACTCTATGCAATTATCGTTATAATATTTGTCCTCAAGCCTTTTGTAAGATGAAGAAACAATGTTTACCATCCGCCGAGAAACTCTTTCCACATATTTGTCCAGAATGATAGTTAAAAACCTATTTAAATTGATAAACAAGGCATGAGATTGGCATGCAGAACCAAAGAGCTTAAAATGTGAGCAACTGACTGAAGTACAGTAGATAACTTGGTTAATATTTACCAAAACAAAACAGAAACGATCCAAACAGTAGCTCTTGTAGCTTGAATGTTTCTAGCCTTGTTAGATGAATGATTTCCAAAAAGAATATAGTGGCCTAGATGCACACCAATCAGATACATACCCCAGTACCCTAGAAGGAAAAAAAAATAGACAATTATCATCCACAGACCAAAGACAAGTTCACTAATAATTCTATCAACAATCATTAAGTAGATAATTTGTTTAAACAAAATGTAAAAAGCAGATTAATTGATACATGTTTATTCTTCTTTATAAATGTCATGTACACACATTGATTGCAAGCTCTAAAAACACAAACAAAGTTTCATATCAAGTAGGGAACTTGCTGCAGAATGGAGTTACTCTCGCCAGCATAACTTTTTGTAGAAGCTAGACAGATCGATGATATCTAGAGAAAATTATTAAGGTTTTTTGTCTTTATCAATTGGACAACTTGTCTCCCATGGTTTGCAGAATCAGCAGATCGGCTGAGTTGGATACAGATCGGCCAATGCTGATCCAATTCCAAGCAAGAAATCTCAGCCACCACTCTAAGACCCCTCTGAGATTAATGAAATCTAGATTAATCAGAAATTAATACTGGACTCGTGATTAGCAGTTGGTAATCAGTTGAGATAAGGGGAAAAAATCAGCAGAATTGGACAAAATCACACATTTGGGCCCATTTTTTCAATTTACACTCATAATATTTTCCAAGAATGATTAACGAGGTTGGGTAACGTCGAACCTCGGGCGACCGGTCCGGCCCCACAAAAGTTTCCCACCGGCCACCAGGGTAAATCAGGAAGCGCTCGCGCGGGCGTCCAGAAACCCAGCGTCCCAGGTTTGCGCCCCATTTGTAGAAAAAATCCTACAAAATACGCCGTAGCTGGGGATCGAACCGTGAATGCCTGGGATGACAACTAGTCGCCCTTCCGCTGCACCATAACCCCGGGGGCAGAATATTTTCCAAGAAGCAAAGATGGAAAGGGGACAATCTGAACTATGTGTGGGTCATTATGTTGGTGTTAGAAAGAATGGATCTATATTAAGGAGCGTTACTTATGATTTTAAATATTTGTAAAGAGAGCAATTCAAGTGAGCCTTTGGTGTAATGCAGATGCAAAGAAGTCGCTAGAGAAGTGGAGAGGCAAAGGCAGAGGCAACTTAATTATTAATAGTTCATTAATAATTAATTATTTTTATTTAATTATTACATTAATATTTTAATAATATATTTAATTTAAATATAAAATTAATTAATTTAATGAAATGTAGATGGATAATTTTTTTAAATTATATATATATATATATATATAATATTTGTTATTTTGTTTTTGTTTCATTTTTTTCTAATTTTTCTTACCGGAATCAACACTGCCACCCATGTTTCTCCCACGCAAAGTCAATCGGAAAGTCAACTACAGTTAGTTGGAATGAGTCATCAAGACGTTGATTATAAACTTCGAACAATAAACATATCAGTTATCTAATCCTGAATGCAAATGACTTATTCTGGAATGTCCTTGATGTGTCTAAACTGTTTGTTGGATCTCCAGAAGACTAAGAAAACTAGAAATTCAACCCCAAATAAATAAACAAGAATTCGTGAAGGTCCTTTTCATTAAAAATTAAAATAAATTTTCTTAGAACAGACAAATTTAATTAAAACAAGAACAGCATGCAAGAAGAATGTAAATGAGGTTACTCATTACCAAATATACTGAATAGACCTTCCTTATTTTGGCTGACTATATCAGTCATCCTTTCATTTGAGAGCAAGTATACATTTAACCCATATAACAAGCATGCCTGGTACCCTGGAAAGAGAATATAACTGATTCAGAAGTTGTAATGAATTTAACGATAATGTTTAGGTTCCCATTTGACCTACCATTAAATGTTAATAAGAGAAGTACCTACAAGAATTAGCAAACCAACTATCCCACAGTACTTGGGATCAATGTCAAATAATGATGAAAGTAAAGAAACTGCAGCAAGAGTGAAAAAGAAGTTCCAATGGACACCATATTCTCCCACATGTGCCTATGCATAAAATGAGGAGAGACATCATGTTCAAGAACTGTAATAACCCATCAAAGAAACTAAAGCCAAAGCAAAATCATGGACAGTAATGCAAAATATAACGTTACTGTATAGCTTTAGCATTGCCTGGAAAACTTAGTATATCAAAGTATGACTGCTATGTTGTATGGGTCTTAATATCACACTGCGAGTTGGAATTGTTAAAGCAAATATGGAGTCTGGAAGAATAAATATTTTCTAAACCATTGACCAACAAATATGCATGTGGATCTGTCCTTTAGAAGAAAGACCAAAAACAATTCATGATAATATACAATAATTATCCAAGTTCGAAAGGGCACAAAGCCACAAATTCTTATTTGGAAAAACAATAATCTATGATGCACAATGCTAAACTAAAGGCTTTACGCGGTCTATCTAAATTTCTGTCAGATTTAGTAACCAAATAAGCACATATCTTCAGCCATCATTTCACTTTAGCTAGTGCTACAATAATTTAAATGCTAATCCTCGAACACAATAAGATAAAAGGAATTTTGAACAGTCTATGAGGTATCTTCTGGTAAATGTAATTTTACTCAATATATATATATATATATATCAAGTAATAGTTGCATGACATTTTCATTTTATCTACAGCCAAGAGTGTTAAATTTCCAATTTACCACTTGCTAACTTATCAACTCATCTCTTAGTGTGATGCATGTTATTTTTGCCATCTTCCAATTGTCTATCATATTACATGGACGCTAGAACTAGCAAATCAAATGAGTCATGGCCTTCTTGGCAGATAAACTTAGGCAAAGTAATCAGCCAAAAATGTTGTTTCAGCATCCAGAACCAAAAGTAACTACCAAGGTCATAAAAGGCTTGCTGGCCTGTGCAAAATCAACAATTTCATCAAGGATAACTTATTGAATAATCCTGTAAGCTCTAACAAAATGTCACCCAGACATGAACTAGAGAAGGAACTATATATCGACATTACAAAATGGACTTGAGAAATGCAGATGTCAGCTACTTTTGGAGTAAAAATGTGATATTGTTCACCTAAGCGGCCCAATATCGCCGGTCCCATGGCAAGATACAAATAAATTACGAAAAACATTTTGCCCTAGCAGATGTTAGCTACTTTTGCTAAAGGTCAGCATAAGCACTAGAACATGTAAATTACATTGGCTATCATTTCAAGTTAGATGTCAATGAAAGTAATTTTGATAAAGCATAGAGGTGACTAAAGGGAGCCTACCTGATAATCTACACCTGTTGTAGAAATGAGTCGTCCAAATCCTAGCAATATTAGTGGGCTTGTTGACCTGAGTGTTGCCATCCAATTCCTACGGAGAGAATATTGGACAATACGATAGGATTTTCAAAAATAATTGTAAGGTAAACTATAAATGCCTATGCCATCTCAAGAAATTATTTTCAGTATATATGTGGTCAAATTTACTAGACCGTGAACACCTTTAATTTACTGAACCAGTTTTATTTTTAAAAATAACTAAATAAACTTTTAATTTTCTTTGGTTGCATCATTCAGACTACAACTTCTAGACACAGAAAACCAGGTCCTTCTTCAAAGACAGGGTTTCTTCATTAGGTAACCATGTTAATTGAGAAGATTAACTTTGTTAGTATTAAACAAGGAAACTGTAAATTGACATTTCCATCAAAGATTCCTTCTTTATTGCCATTTGTCCCAGCCTTATTCTAAGCCGATTCCTTTTAGTATAAGAAAACAGTAAAATTGTATCTGTGAATAGATTTGCAAACTATAATTAACATAAAGACCTTAAGAAGTTTTCCTATAAATCCATTATATTACTGAAGAAATAAATAGTTACTTACATTGAGATAGAATTCCGTGCTTTTCTTGATACTAATGCATTAACGATGACAAATGATCCAACTCCCAGATCCATCTATTGAAAATCAAAAGCAGTCATAATTCGTAGGGGTCAATTACATCAAACGTTTTCACATCAGAACATATCATTTAATGAGATTAAATATTATGAATGGAGTCTAACTTCTATCATTCACTACCCTAATTGTTTACCAGGGTTAAAAAGGGAAATCTCAACGAAAAACCACCAGACAACCCTAAGAAGAAACAAAAATTCACAAAACTTAATATGAAAAAAAAACATTTTCTTATGCCGAAAACAATTGTATCTTTATTTATCATGAGCATAGCTTTCTCAAGTTTCTTGAAAAGCATTACAATTCATAACCATTTAACCAGACTTATAATTAATGAATTACATGCTAAGCTTACCATACTAGTACCATATGTTTCAGTCTTTGCATAGCGCCGGGGGAAGATTTTAAAGTCCACAGCTAATATACTCAAGCATGTCATGATGACCTATGTCAAAAAGAACAGTTCAGATTGTTGATCCACAGAGAAATGAGTTAATTTAACTAAGTTATAGTGATCACTATACCACCAATACTCGATATGATGTAATAGTTGCCCTCAAAGAAGATAACTGTTCTCCTTTAAGATGAATATATGAAGAACTGACACCATAGCACATTTGGTCAATAATCATTGGCAAGGTCATGTAATAAAAGGAATGAATATGATATCACTATATTAAATTATCAAAGTTATGGAAGGAATAGAGAATTGTAACATTTTGAATGAGTTACCCTTTAGCTGATATGCAGAGAAGTAGGGCAACTATTAGCAGAAATGTGAGCATATGAACCCATTCAGCAAGAATCTGGAATGAATAAATCAAATGCATAGTTAATTTTATTGTCTGATTGGAACAAAGCACAACAACTATAGGTAAAACTAAGGGGCAGACAAGAACACAATTACAGATCATATGGACCAGATTCTAATGATATCTACTATTCTTAGAGTGACAACGGACCGTGAGAATCAGAAGAACCGGAAGAACAATGCACAAGTAATCAACATTGAGTGAAACTGCATAGCATCTAAAATCTCTATGGCGAGGAGCTACACCACCATCCTTCTTTGACACGGCAGCCTCAACATTGATATTCACTGATAAGACATTGTTGGCATTGTTAACATTGTTAAAGCGTTGAATCTCTCATTTGATAAACAACTAAAAAAAGGAGAATTATAGATCGTTCACCATTAACTCGGGCAAAGCTGCTCCATTGGCGAAGGACCACCAAACCCTTAAAACAAGTAAACATTTAAAGGTCAAACAAAACATGGTCCACCGTGCCTAAGCTTTGAGAGCTAGAGAAAGAGGAAGACCATTACAGGAATTATCGTCGAGAGAGCGGCGACCTCCAGCATAGAAGATCCCGTAAGATTGCTCACGAACCTGTCGAGAATGCCAGCCCAGTAAGAATCCCGAAAAAGGAACAAAATTTAAGAGATCAAAAGGGAACAGCATGAAGAAAGAAACTCTTACTCTTCTTTGAGCAGCTTGTTGGGGTTGAGACTCTGCCGGAGATATTCCATGGCCGGAGGTTGAGCCGCAGAAGATATTGCCGCCGTGGGCGGAGGAGGACGGGATCTCGGAGAAGGAAGCGAACGTTTTACGAATTTACATACAATCTAGCGATCACACCTCCTCTTGGAGGGATAAAAATTAGGAAAAGAAATAAAAAACCGTCGTGTACCAAGAGAAGAGGCGAAGAGAGGCGCGCGTCGGCCCTAGCTTCTCTTCGTTGGCACTTCTAGATAGAGAGGAGTCGGAGAGAGGGAGGGTGTCAAGTCGGCGAAAGAGGGTCTGCCCCTTCTTCGTTTCGGAGGTCAACGAGAGAGAGGGAGGGTGTCGGCCCCTTCTTCACTTCGGAGTTCGACGAGAGAGAGGAGGCGGAGAGAGGGAGGGTGACGGCGAACTACAGTTGTCCCTAGTTCGGAGGTCATCACGAGAGAGAGGCGGATAGGAAAAGTAGATTTTAGAAAATAAATTTCAGGAAATAAACTTAAAATGTTTAATTTCGAAAAAGAAAAAAAAAAACAACCACATACGTTTTGCCATCTGAGATGTCGCGCACATGCACGTTTTCTTTGTCCTGCCTGAGAATAGCTTTTATATATATATATATATATATATACACAAAATGCTCTGTTACGGACATGATATACGAACTTTTCGTACAGACCACATTGTCTGATCGGTCACCAGACCGATCAGGCAAGGGTCTGATCGGTCTGGCGCTTCGGTCGCGCACGAAGCAGTCCGCAGCAGAGCATTAATTATAGAAAAATGATAAGGAGAGTGAAAATGGGAGAGTGAAAGGCAAAGTGAATGACGTGGCACTTTCATGCAGCGATCTCCGACGGGTTCGCCATCCCCCCAGGATATAGTTTGATTCGGGGCAGGCACCGAAGGTCACCGATTGTGTCCAAGCGATAATTGGACGTGTGCATGTAAAGTATCACGTCATTCACTTTACTTTCACTTTCCCATTTTCACTCTCCCTATCATTGCTCATATATATATATATATATATATATATATATATATATATATATATATATAGGAATGATATGGTGCACAATTTATGGTGCACAACCATGGGCACCTGCATAGGTGGCGAAATCTTGATCATTCATCTCTATCATGCATTTTTTATGGGTGATGTGCAGGTTGCCACTTATGCAGGTGCCCATGGTTGTGCACCATAAGTTGTGCACCATATATATATATATATATATATATATATATATATATATATATATATATATATATATATATATATATATATATATATATATATATATATATGAGTAATCAGGTGTAGACGACTCCTACGGACCGCCTACGGACGACGCCTATGTGGCAACGAGCGCTGCGCATTTGGTCTGCGTGGCAACGAATGCGATTTGGTCTGCATGGCAAAAACAAATCGCATGTTTTTATTTTCGCGATCCGACTCCTCTCCCGCTAGCAACAACCCTCTCTCGCGATTCCGAACCCTAACATGCGCCGATCCCCCGCCTCCCTCTCTCGCGTCTCTCACGTCTCTCGTCCTTCCAAATCGCAGAACCCTAACCGCAAGAATCAAAGCAAACATCCCCCGCCTCCCTCCTTGTCGCCACAGGTTAGGGCAAATACTGTAATTTTTCTACAATTTTCTGTGTTTTTACCCCTCGTCGAATCAGGTATCGTTTTTATCATGATTTTGTATTTTTTCTGCAATCTCCTCCTTTGGGCGAAGCCCTAACTATCCTCCTCGCCGAAGCCCTAACCATGATTTTGTGTTTTTTCTGCAATTTTTCTGCAATTTTATGCAATTTTCTTACGCTATTAAGGATAGTTAATTGCTCAAATACGTTCTTGGTTACAAATACACTCGTGATCTCTTTCTGCGATTTTGTGCAATTTTCTGCTTCTCTTGTTGTTTCTGCAATTTTCTTACGCTGTTGATTTCTCTTGATTGCTCAAATACGCTCTTGATTAGGAATTGAACTCTTGACTGCAAATACGTTGTTGATTGCTCTAATCGCAGAATCATTTTACTGTTGATTTCTCTTTCTATGCAATTTTGCCAGTATTTGCAAAGTGACTGTATTTGCCTACAATTGGTAGGTAATAGGCAGTATTTGCAGTTTTTATTAGTCGATCGGTGTTTGTTTTGCATGTTTTGCAGTATAATCAGTGTTTGTAAGCAATGTTTATTAGTTCAATTGTAGGCAACAGGTCAATTGTAGGCAGTAGTTCAATTCTAAGTAGTGTTTTATTAATTGCTATTTTTAGGTTATAAGTAGTGTGTGTTGTTGCTATTTATTTGTCTACTTATCTATTATCTAATATTATATAGGGCGCCCATAAATGGAAGGAAATATGGTTGACGATCAAGAATACATTCCGCAAGTTATAGATGATCGAAAGCCAAAAATCAGAATGGAATTCTCATCACTAGAGGAGACATATGCATTCTATAACCAATATGCATGAGAATTCGGATTTAGTTCAAGGATGCACACGAGCAAAAAAAAATAAAATAACAAATGAAGTGACGTGGAAACAAATGGTATGCTTTAAAGAATGTCATACAGATCTTCGGATTAAACATACAAAAGTTGATCAACTGACAAGGGAAAGAGCACGTGGCACTGTTAGAACAGGTTGCAAGTCAAATATTACATTTATTAAGAAACAGACTGGGCCTAATTGGATTGTCAGTAACTTCACAGAAACTTATAATCATTCACTCTCGACTTCATCAAAAGTACATTTACTACGCTGACATCGTAATGTTTCAGTAGCAAAGAAAACATTAGCAAAATAGTTTTCTGAGGCAAATGTACCAACTTGTCAACAAATGAGATTATTGGAGATAGAGTATGGGGGTCCTGAGGAGGTAGGTTGCACAGAAAGAGATATTAGAAATTTTGAAACAAATCTAAGGGAAGAACAAAAGGGTATTGATGCTGAAACACTCATCGAGTTTTTCACATCTGAACAAGAGAAGAATTCAGATTTTTTTTCTTTGATTACGAGACTGATTCGGATAACAGATTTAGTAGATATTTTTGGGCAGATCATATATCAAGGAGGGCATACAGCATATTTGGTGATATTGTTGTATTTGATACGACATATAACACCAATAAATATGGCTTAAATTTTGCAACATTTGTGGGAGTTAATCATCATCATCAGACTATTGTTTTTGGTTGCAGGTTTCTAAATGATGAGAAAACTGATTCCTTTGATTGGTTGCTTAACAAGTTCATAGAAGTCATGCTTAAAGGAGCACCAAATGTTATAATCACTGATCAGGATCCTGCTATAACAAAAGTCATTGCACAAATTTTCCCTTAAACAATGCATCGATATTGTTTGTGGCACATACTGAATAAATTTCCGAAAAAATTACCTCCTTTGACTTTTCGAGACCACTATCAAAGCATAAAGAATGTCATTGCAAATTCTACAACACCTACTGATTTTGAGAAGTCATGGGAAGAGACCATTAAGTGTGCTAATTTGGAGAACAATAATTGGTTGTCCTTAATGTATGAATTGCGACACAGATGGGTGTCAGTATATTTTAGCAATGTATTTTATGCTGGAATGACTAGCAGCCAAAGATCTGAAGGCTCACATGCATTTTTTAAGAGATATGTCTCAAATAAGAATTCATTGATAGATTTTATCACCCGTTTTAATAAAGCACTAAGACATCAAAGACACAATGAATTAGTTGCGGACCATATTGATATGAATGAGATTCCTAAAATTCAGACAATTTTTCCAATGGAAACCCAAATGGTTAAGTTGTACACCAAAAAAAAATAACTGGAGTTTCAAAGTGAGATGAGCGAGAGTCATGGTTATTATGTGCAATTGATATTTACAAGAATTGACTCAGTGGCTTATCATGTTATGAAATTTGATAGTTCTTCTTCCTCCAAACCAAGGGTGCTCACACGTGACAAACAAAAGGATTTCATTTCGTGTAGCTGCACGAAATTTGAGTTTGAGGGGATTCCATGTAGGCATATGTTAGCTTTTTTTGCATCAACCAAGTGTTTTATTTGCCTGATACATATATACTCAAAAGATGGACACGAAATGCAAAAGTTGGAGCAATATATGCTTTGGGAGAGCAAAATTTTTATCAATGATCCAGATCCAGAAAAGTTGTTGATGTCGAGACACTCGAGGTTATCCTATAAAGCTTCAGTATTAGTTGATGATGCATCTTTGACTAATGAGGGGACAACCTTCTTGGATGAACAATTTGATTGTATCTATAAGAAACTTCAAGAGATGAACATTAGTCCAACATGCAGTGATAAAAGTCAAAGGAGGAAATCCATAGATGAGGGCCTTGGTATTCTTGATCCTTTTTCGATTAGAACAAAGGGATATGGGAAGAGATTGAAATCATCGAAGGAGAAATCAAGCTCAAATTCTAGGTAATGTCATGGATGTGGACATTGAGGAGTGTCACATGACAAGCGCAATTGTCTAAATTTGCAGCAAAGGTATATGTGCAATAAGAATTTATATCTATTATAATTTTACTTGCATATACAAACTTATTTGATTACATTTTGTAAATATGTTAATATGTTAATCATCAGATCAATTGAAGATAATAATTATAACAGTGTTGACACATATGAACCAGATTTGACATCTATAGCAGGTATTGTCATAGTTTTAATTTATTAAATTATAGTGTTTTATTGAGAAAATGCAATCAATAACTGTCTTTATTGTTGCAGGTTCTAATAACATGCGCTATGATTCTTGGTATTATCTGTGGTTAGTATTCATATATTTTTTTTGTATGTTTGATTGGTTTAGTGCATATATATTTATATGTGGGTGTGTGGGATGATGCATGCATTTTTCTGATCATCTGCAGTTTCATAACAATTTATTCTGTAAACCTCACAATTTTGCATTATGTTCTAGATTCTTTGATTATCATCTATTGAACTTCATTATGGTTATTTTTCATTAGCTGTTCTGTCTAGTAGATCACAATCTAAGTTGTTTTAATGACAAGCTAGATACATTTGGTAGGAAGTCTTATTTATCACTAGAATCTCATTAAGTCTCATGTAATTTAATTCCTTTGACTAGTCAATTAAATGTCATAAATATTGATATTTAATTTATAACTATAGCTGCTGAATCACCTAACTAAACGCCTCAAATCATGGTAAAAACCTGTTAACTAAATCCATTTAAGTCATTTTTTGCACTTGGTTATATGTTGGATCGGGTTGGACCGACTAGAGGGGGGTGAATAGACGGTAAAAAAAATGATGAAAGTGGAGGCACTCGTCTTTAAAAAAAAAAAACTTGGTCGCAACTGAGAACGTTGCTTCTAAGGCGGTGGACGCTCAATAAAAATCTTCTTGTGACGGAGAAGCCTTACAAAAATAACATGCTAGACTTTTAGAGAGTTTACAAGAAATGAATTAACTGATTGAATGAATGAAAAGGTTGAAACTCTAAGCCTATTTATAGCCTAAGAGAATAAATCTGGATTGTTGATTGTTAAGGAATTTTCTCTTGACCGTTGATCCTTGGATGTAATCTGGATGGTTGATCTTAGATGGGATTAAACTGTATCCATTGGATATGATTAAAGGATAAAAGTTATCCTTTAAGAGATAACTTTATCTTCTGCTCGCAACAGATAAATAACTTCATCATCTGGTTGCAACAACTTTAATCACATCTCTTCCTTATCCCAGTCGGTAATGTTGGTGATATACGTTGGCGAGGTTGCTAGTTTGAATCTTCATAGTAACAAATAAAATTCTTTTTATTTCAAGTGCCTGGTTTGACTTGGTCAAACTGACCAATCTTTTGGTTCATCTTCTGGGTGAACCCGACTCCGGCCTTTCGCCCCTCGAGCGTGCTTCCTTCTGATTTCCCGTCCCTCGGGCGTCACGTATGTCCTTCTCGATCCACCGGTGTACTCTTCCGTAGCTTCCGCGTCCCTCGGATTGTACCCAGCCCGTCGGCTCACTTCCCCGCGCAATTCTTCTCGTCCGCTACATCTTACGCTCGACTTCCTCCGTACCTAAGCTCCTGCACACTTAGCAGAGGGATTAACATACCAGGACCTAACTTAAATCGGTTGATCACATCAAAATCAACCAGGGGTACTTACAATCTCTCCCTTTTTGATGTGCATCAATCCGAGTTAAGTTAGGGTAATCAAAATAAAAAAAAACAAGTATTAAGTGAAAAAATCACGTTATCATAGATTTTTCAAATTTTAAAATGGCATATTTTTTCAAAGTTAATTTCATTTTTTTTAAAAATGACTTAAATAAAATCTAAAATTTTTTTTTGATAAAATCCACAGCTGATGAGGAGTTCCAAAAATATCGAATCTGGTCAAAATATTTTTCTATCGAATTTTTAAAAAAAATCATATTTCAATAAACAATTCATAAAAAATCGAAAAAAATCTGAATATTTTTGTTAAAGTCGAAGATGAAGATATGAGTTTGGACAAAAATTTTGATTTTTAAATTCATTCATCAAGTCCAAAAATGACAAACCAACACATAAAAGTTCTTGAAGAATAAATTTTAAAAAATTAGAAAAAATACTTCGAAAAATTTTAAAAGAAGTTCCAGTAGATAGACAGCATAATTGTGCATAAAAAAAATAAAGACATATTTTTTGTCAGAGAAACAAAATACGCACATATATAATAACCAAAAAAATTATCAGTTTAATACAAATTTAGGAACCCAAAATATGTTCCTGTCTACAGGATTAATTAAAAACTTAGGCGGAATATAGCTTTTGGGCATCTTTTTAAATTGACCCTTATGATTTTTAAAATACCAATTTAAATTATCATGAAAGCTATTTTTCTTTTGGCGTAAATATGCAATATCAAGTTCTAATTTTTGCACCAAGTTTTTCAAATTATCATTTTCATTTTTCAAAATTTCAGACGAGGATGAAGTGTTAATTCATTTTTTAATTTTAAATTTTCTTTTTCTAATCTACAATTAGATTTGAGCAAAGCTTTAACTCCAGCATATAACTGATCATGAGGAAGAAAACAAACCTCACTTACCGGGTCGCTTTTGAAAAGCGAGGTTCTTTCTTCGTCGTCGGTTTCTTCTGACATCTCTCCCCCTTCATCAGTGCTCCCTTCTTGATGATTTGCCATCAGCGCAAGTCTCGCATATTCTTGACCTTCCAACTCTTCTGACGAGGACTCATCCCAGGTGGCCTTTAGTGTCTTTTTCTTCTTTGGCTGGTTTTTGAGTTTAGGACGCTGGTCCTTCAGGTGTCCCTCCTCTTTACAGTTGTAGCATCCGATTATTCGCTTCTTTGGGGACCGTCTTCTTTTCTGCATTCTTGAAAATTTATTAGCTTTAAAAAAACTTTTAAAAGAACTTACCATTTTTGTTGTTTCGTCGTCAGTCGAGGATTCCTCGTCGAATTGGATCTTCCTTGTGTTCAGTGCAACGATGCATGATTTCTTATTCTTTTCTATAAAACGAGATTCGTGAAGTTCCAAAGTAGAAAATAATTGCTCTAATGTACTTACCGCTAAATCTTTCGAAATGAAATAAGCGTCGATTACCGAGGTCCATTCCGGGGTTCTCGGAAACGCATTTAAGACATACCTTTGAGCGTCGCGATTTGTTACCTTTTCTCCGAGGTTTTCAAGGTCTGTGATTAGTTCCTTTACCTTGGCGTGTAAATGCGCAACTGATTCTTCATCCTCCTTTCGGAGGTTTGTCAGTTGGCTTCAAAGAAGGTCTCGTCGCGCTAGTTTTGCCTCTGAGGTACCTTCATGCAATTCCAGGAATTTCTCCCAGAGCTCTTTTGCCGAGTTGTAATTTCCAATGCAGTTGACTTCTTGTGCGGGAAGAACGGCTAGCAGATGAAATTCCGCTTTGCCGTTTGCTACCAAGTCTGCTTGCTCCTTCTTAGTCCACGACTATATTTCTTTTTCCTTGTCGTTGTTGTCTTTTGGAACTGAAACCCCATTTTTCATAATTAATAGCAGTTCAATATCTGTTTTAAAAAATACCTGCATTCGGCGCTTCCACATCGCGAACTCCCCCTCAAATTTCAACGGGTGGATTACGACTCCAACCATTTTTCTTGAAATTGCTGCAGTCGGCGATTAGTCCTTCAGCGGCGATCTTGGCTCTGATACCACTTGTTGGATCGGGTTGGACCGGCTAGAGGGGGTGAATATATGGTAAAAAAAATTATGAAAGTGGAGGCACTCGTCTTTAAAAAAGGAAACTTGGTCGCAACTGAGAACATTGCTTCCAAGGCAGTGGACGCTCAATAAAAATCTCCTTGTGGCAGAGAAGCCTTACAAAAATAACACGCTAGACTTTTAGAGAGTTTACAAAAAATGAATTAACTGATTGAATGAATGAAAAGGTTGAAACTCTAAGCCTATTTATAGCATAAGAGAATAAATCTGGATTGTTGATTGTTGAGGAATTTTCTCTTGACCGTTGATCCTTGGATGTAATCTGGATGGTTGATCTTGGATGGGATTAAACTGTATCCATTGGATCTGAATAAATGATAAAGTTATCCTTTAAGAGATAACTTTGTCTTCTGCTCGCAACAGATAAATAACTTCATCATCTGGTTGCAACAAATTTAATCACATTTCTTGCTTATCCCAGTCGGTAAGGTTGGTGATATACGTTGGCGAGGTTGCTGGTTTGAATCTTCACAGCAACAAATAAATTTTTTTTTTGTTTCAGGTGCCTGGTTTGACTTGGTCAAACTGACCAGTCTTTTGGTTCATCTTCTGGGTGATTTCCAGCCAACCAGAGTTAGGCTCACCCGAACCCGACTCCGGTCTTTCGCCCCTCGAGCGTGCTTCCTTCCGGTTTCCCGTCCCTCGGGCGTCGCGTACGTCCTTCTCGATCCACCGGTGTACTCTTCTGCAGCTTCCGCATCCCTCGGATTGTACCCAGCCCGTCGGCTCACTTCCCCGCGCAATTCTTCTCGTCCGCTACGTCTTACGCTCGACTTCCTCCGTACCTAAGCTCCTACACACTTAGCAGAGGGATTAACATACCAGGACCTAACTTAAATCGGTTGATCACATCAAAATCAACCAGGGGTACTTACAGGTTAGACTCAGGCTCATATTCTTTCAGGCACTTATAGCTGAGGGGCGTTTCTACTCTGATCCGGAACTAACAGAGAAGGAAATTGAAAGGATGGTGATGGAGGCTTCACGGGCCGAGCAATTTTATTGTTTTCCATTGTAACCAATGAGGATGTGTAAACGTTGCATCTGAAATAGTTTTACACATGTGTAAGCATTGCAACTGTTATAGTGTTAGTTGTTCTACTCTGATGCTTTGTTCTACACTAATGCTTTGTGTAAACATTGCAACGGTTGTAGTGCAACCGTTGCAAACTGGATTTTGTTATTGTATATGCTTCTGGAG
Organism: Boesenbergia rotunda; assembly: GCA_024364735.1. Classification (NCBI taxonomy): domain Eukaryota; kingdom Viridiplantae; phylum Streptophyta; class Magnoliopsida; order Zingiberales; family Zingiberaceae; genus Boesenbergia; species Boesenbergia rotunda. The sequence continues at coordinate 136,561 of JAGFNQ010003062.1, read as the reverse complement.
CTGCTGAGTTTGCATGTTTGACTGTTAAAGCCATGCTCACATTTCAACTCTCCAAAAATATGATCAGTGTTGATCAGTTTTGTTCTACTCTGATCAGTTTTGAGTTTATTGATTAAATTTTTAAATTTTATAGATAAATATTGAGTATTTTCACGTGGTACCCTGAAGAGTTGCATCTGTGACAATTTTGATGTTGAAACTTCAACCAATTCTACATTTGACGAGCAACAGATTACCCTGAAGAGTTGCATCTGTGAAAATTTTGATGTTGAAAATTTTGATTGCAAGTCAAAGTTCAAGATCTGTTCATGATCTTATGATAGGTGATTCTGCTTCCGCTCAATTAAACTTGACTACTGAAGTTCCGGAGAAGGCCATTGTTTTCTCCTAGTGGACCAGCATGCTAGACTTGCTCGAGCATTCATTGAATGAAAGTCTAATACAGTACAGGAGGCTTGACGGAACAATGTCTCTTGATACTCTAAAATAAAACTTATTTTGGCAACCTAAGCCATCTGGATACCAGATGGCTGAGGTGACTACTACGAGTGCTAGAACTTGGCACAGCATTAGGCTAAAAGTCATCGAGCCAAAACAAAATCAATGCAACACAAAACCATGGCCTGCTTCATTCTCTTATGAAGCATGGAAATTTATCGGAGACAAGTAGCACGATGCCATTATGGAATACTAACAATTGAATATATGCTTCTGTCTAAAGAATGACCCAAAAGAAACACAGGTCATTCTCCAGAATGAAAGCAGCTGAAGAAGATTAGTCGAGACAGGAAACCATAAACGGGATATTCAGTAGGTTAGCCGCAAAATATTTGGTACAATGCGAATTCCATTGCCCTCTAAAGAGGCAATGGCTGTAATACTTGTTGGCGGTCCTGTGACCTTTTTGTAATCTCCGCGGTATTTGACTTAGTCGATTTTACTCGACCGTCGGAACTTTCGGGAGGTTGCTGCCGGGAGGTAGCAAACTGAATTTGTTTACGTCGAGGCTAGTGTTGGACACTATCTCCGTAAAACGATATTGCTCCGCTACGGTGCTCACGGATAGCAGCAATTCGTTCCCAAGATACAACGACGTCGTCTCGGAATAGTAGCACTTCAAATTCCGAGACCGGCGAACCTTTCCGTAGGATTTTCGGACTCTTGATGCAGAAGATGAGCTCTCTAATGCTTAGATGCTTGAATGCTTCGAATGATTGAATGAATGAATATTTCCAAAGGAGGGATCCTTTATATAGTAGGTGAAGAGGCAAGTGACCCTTGGCGAGGACTGATCCGAACCATCAGTTCATAACCCTTTAAAGGGTTCTGATCTCAGCCATTAGATCTGAAGAGTTATAACTCTTCAGATGGCCATTAGCGAGGGGACTGATCTGGTTCGTCAGATCTGAGCCGTCAGATTACTCCATTTAATCCGACGCTCCAGATCAGTCCCCTCGCTAATGGTCTGATCGTGACCATGCAGTATCAACGATCCAGATCGCGTCCCATGCGATCTTGTTGCCATCTTCGATCCAACGATCGTCATCTGTCTGCCCAGTCAA
>JAGFNQ010003062.1:0-134464 GCA_024364735.1 Boesenbergia rotunda | reverse complement strand
GCACATTTTATATCCAAGTATACTTGATAAGGCTTTTCTGCCTACTCTCTATTTTTGTAAGATTTATGTATGTTGTCACTAAACCTATCAACTTAGCGTGATGCTTCCATCCATGAATCATAAATGCCCAAGTTATATCCGATAAATACAACATAAGTTTTTCCATACATTAAAAACAACATTAATAATTATATATAATCATAATATTCGAACTTAAAATGAACAACTTACCATTTTTAATAAAAGGAAACTCCACCTTGCAAATTTCCTGAAAAAAATAAACGCTGCTTATAACCTAAAAATAACAATTAATAAAACACTGCTTAGAATTGAACTACTTCCTACAATTGAACTAATAAACAATACTTACAAACACTGATTATACTGTAAAACATGCAAAACTAACACCGATCGACTATTAAAAACTGCAGAAAAATTGCACAATGATTAGGAATTAAACTACTACCTACAATTGAACTAATAAAACGTTGCTTCCATCTATATATATAGATGGTTCCATCTACATATAAACACTGATTAGGAATTTAACTAATAAACACTGATTAGGAATTCAACTAATAAACACTGCTTCCATCTCTCTCTCTCTCTCTCTATATATATATATAGTTCCATCTACATATAAACACTGATTAGGAATTGAACTAATTTTTTACGATTAGAAATTGAACTAATAAACACTGCTTCCATCTACTGACTACAATGATTAGGAAATCAACAACTGCCTAAAATTATAGAAACAACAAGAGAAGCAGAAAATTGCACAAAATCAAAGAAAGAGATCACGAGTGTATTTGAGCAATTAACTATCCTCAACAGCGTAAGAAAATTGTAGAAAAATTACAGAAAAAACACAAAATCATGGTTAGGGCTTCGGCGAGGAGGAGGATAGTTAGGGCTTCGCCCAGAGGAGGAGATTGCAGAAAAAACACAAAATCATGGTAAAAACGATATCTGCTTCGGCGAGAGGTAAAAACACAGAAAATTGTAGAAAAATTACAGTATTTGCCCTAACCTACGACGATGAGGAGGGAGGCGGGGGATGCCTGCTTTGGTTCTTGTGGTTAGGGTTCTGCTATTTGGAAGGACGAGAGACGCAAGAGAAAGAGACGCGAGAGAGGGAGGCGAGGGATTGACGCAGGTAAGGGTTTGGAATCGCGAGAGAGGGTTGTTACTAGCGGGAGAGGAGCCAGATCGCGAAAATAAAAACATGCGATTTGTTTTTGCCACGCAGACCAAATCGCGTTCGTTGCCACGCAGACCGAATACGCAGCGCCCGTTGCCAAGCAGGCGGTCCGCAGGAGTCATCCACACCTAATCACTCATATATATATATACCAGGAGTGTTCTTCCTGCACGAGGGGAAAACGTGACTACGTGCGTGACATCGATCTGGCGTCGCCAACGTGGCTTTTTTTTATTTTTTTCCATTTTTAAACATTTCCTCATCTTCTCCTAATTCTTTCTTAAAAATAGTCCCATCTCTCGCCGAGGGTGAAACCCTCGCGCTCCTACTCTTCGCCCACAACCCTCGCGCTTCCTCTCTTCGCCCTCCTACTCTTCGCCGACGACCCTCTCTCTCTCCCTCCGAAGCAAACCGCCCTCCCTCTCTCTCTCTCTGTCTCATCGACGACCGAAGCCAAGCAAGGTATCCATTCGTCGTTGAGTCGCCTTCAAGCTAGGGCTTCGCCCTTAACTCCTCCTGCTGTTCAATCTGGCTGCGCCTCCAAGCTAGGGCTTCGCCGTCGAACCCTCCTCCAACCTACAACACCTCCAAGCGTTTCGCTTCGCCGTCGACCCTACCAACGGGACATGGATTTCGTCATCGACCCCTCCTGACGAGTTCGCATTTGAAGGTATACTACTGGTCTTCCGCTTTCTCGCTTGCCGCTGTGGTGCTTTGTTTGTTAAGGTTTTTGGTCGCGGATGCCTTTATGCGTGATGATTTGTATGCTATAGTGTATGTGTGATGATTTGTATGTTGTAGTGCATGCCTGCTCACTCCTAGTGATCGTTGGGTTTGTCGATCTTGATTTTGTGGATTTCCTTTACTGCGATAATGGTGGAAGGTTGGTGGCTTGTGATTGAGGTTATGAGTCCAATTCTGAAGTTTCTTTTTCAGATTAGGATAAAGTTTTGATACAAAATAAGATATTTTTTCAACAAAATTTTACTAAATGATTGAGGTTATGCAATCAATTTTTTAGAATTTTTTTTAGATTGTGATTGAGGTTATGCAATCAATTTTTATACTGTGTTTTTTTTAGAAATGAATATTTTATTTAGAAAGTTATTTCTTTCAATTTGATGATAATATGCAGAGTTACCTAGCAATGGATGAAATTTGCAGTGATGATCAGCTATATATTCCTCAAGTTCCAGATGATCCAAAGCCAAAATATGAGATGGAATTCTCATCAATAGTTGAGGCATTTTCATTCTATAACCAATATGCACGTGAATCCGGATTTAGTGCAAGGATACATAGTAGCAAGAAAAATAAGATGTCAAATGAAGTAGTGTGGAAAACATTTGTATGCTTTAAAGAAGGGCATACAAATGACCGCCGAAATAAACAAGCAAAAGGTGATCACCTGATAAAGGAAAGAGCACGTGGCGAAGTTAGAACTAGTTGTAAATCAAATATTTCATTTGTCAAGAAACAAACTAGACCCAATTGGGTTGTCACTAACTTCATGGAAAGCCACAATCATCCACTCTCGACTCCTTCAAAGGTACATTTGTTATGATCACATCGTAAAATTACAGCAGCAAAAAAAGCATTGACTCAATAGTTTTCAGAGGCCAATGTGCCAACTTGTCAACAAATGCGATTATTGGAGATAGAGTAAGGAGGGACCTAGCGGATTGGTTGTTTAGAAAGAGATATCAGAAACTTTGAGGGAGATCTAAGGGATGAACAAAGGGGTATTGATGCTGAAACACTAATTGAGCTATTTGCATCCGAAAAAGAGAAAAATCCAGCTTTTTTCTTTCAATATGAAACTGATTCAGCAAGCAGATTTAGTAGGTGTTTTTGGGCAGATCATATATCAAGGACCTCATACAGTGTTTTTGGTGATGTGGTTGTATTTGATACAACATATAACACCAACAAATATGGATTGATTTTTGCACCATTTGTAGGAGTTAATCATCATCATCAGACAATTATTTTTGGTTGTGGCTTTATAAGAGAAATTTGAGTCTTTTGTTTGGCTGCTTACCAAGTTTATAGAAGTCATGCCTAAAGGTGCACCAAATGTAATCATCACAGATCAGGATCCTGCTATGACAAAAGCTATTGCCCAAGTTTTTCCTCAGACAGTGCATCGATATTGTTTGTGACACATATTGAATAAATTTCCAGATAAATTGCATCCTTTGACTTTTCGTGACTACTATCAAAGCATTAAGAATGCCATTAGAAATTCTACAACACCTGATGAATTTGAGAATTCATAGGAGTAGGTTATCAAATGTGTAAATTTAGAGAAAAATGATTGGTTGTATTTGATGTATGAATTGCGACATAAGTGGGTGCCAGCATATTTTAGCCATATTTTTTGTGTTGGAATGTCAAGTAGTCAGAGATATGAAGGCTCACATGCGTTTTTCAAGAAATATATTTCAAATAAGAATTCATTGATGGATTTTATCACCCGTTTCAATATGGCATTGAGACACCGAAGGCACAATGAGTTAGTTGCAGATTATATTGATATGAATGAGCATCCCAGGACTAAGATAAACTGGCCAATGGAATCTCAAATGGTTAAGTTGTATACAAAAAAGAAATTGGTGGAGTTTCAAAGTGAAATGAGTGAGAGTCATGGTTATTATGTGCAACAAACTTCTATGACAGTTGACTCAGTTGTAGCATCTATGGGAGCTGACGTAGTGGCTTATCATGTAATGAATTTTCAAAGTTGTTCTTCCTCCAAACCAAAGGTTCTAACGCATGATAAACAAAGGGATTGTATATCTTGTAGTTGTAGAAAATTTGAGTTTGATGGCATTCCATGCAGACATATGTTATCTTTTTTTGTATCAATCAAGTGTTTCATTTGCCAGATAAGTATATACTCAAACGATGGACATGAGATGCAAAGGTTGGAGCAATATATACTTTAGGGGAGCAAAATTTTATCGATGATCCAGAAAGGGTTTTGATGTCAAGGCATTCAAGGTTGTCCTATAAAACTTCACTATTAATTGATGATGCATCTTTGACTGATGAGGGGACAAATTTCTTGGATGAACAATTGGATTGTATCTACAACAAAATTAAAGAGATGAATATTAATAGAATGTGGCAAAGGAGGTCAAAAGAAGAAATCTATGGATGGGTCCCCTAATATTATTGATCCTTCTTTAGTAAGAACAAAGGGATGCGGGAAAAGATTGAAATCATCAAAGGAAAAGTCAACCTCAAAGTCTCGTCTATGTCGTGAATGTGGGCATCGAGGTGTGTCACATGACAAGCGCAATTGTCCAATTTTACAGCAAGGGTATGTGTCGGTTGATTCTCCATTTATGATAATTGTATTTGTACATCAATTATTTTTATTAGACGAATAAATATGACGATGAGTTGGTTGTTTTTGTACATCAATTGTCAAATCAACTATCGATAATCATCATAAAAGCGATGATGACACAAATGAAGAAGAATTGACATCTTTAGCGGGTACTATTAAAGTTTAATTTTATAATATTAGTGTTTGATTGATTTAGATATTAAAATTAATAATTGTCTTTATTATTGTAGGTTCTAACAATATGTCCTATATCAGATGAAACTTTTGTAGATTTAAGAACAAGAATTAGTTTGACGGGTATTCTTCTTTAATCCCTGCCCATAATAATGCAGCATATTAGTCCCCTTGATATTAATTGATTTCACTTTCATCTGTAGGTCTCACAGTGAAAGAAGAGTCTCTTTGGATTGATTTGAGTTGCCACTTATCAATCATTTGGAGACCACATTGGAGGCTTGCAGCCAAGTACTGTTGATAATGCATTTGTAATTCCTGTTGAGCGAGACATTGTTGATGTATTGAATTTTTTTAGTATTTAATCATGATTGAATATACTGTTGATGTATAAATGCTACTGTGGATTTTCTTTGTATTGTCTGTTGATATTTGATTGAATTCCAAATATTTATGGTGTATGTTTTAGTCCCACATTGCTAAGCCAAGAAAGTTGGAATGGCTTATATATCAAACCATTCATACCTTGCTTAGATGGCTTAGGGGGACCTACACGCATGCGCGGGTTGAGCCCAAACCAGGTGGTTTCAGGGGGTCTGGGCCAGAAATCCATAAACCGGGCGCGACGCACGCGATTATCGCGCGCAGGGGGGGGTGCAAATCCCCAGCCCGTGAGCCTCGCGCTTGCGGGCGGCCCGGTTTGGTTTTGCAGAATTCGATTTGATTCCTAAAATCAATTTGGTTTTATTTCTCTTTCTTTTATTTATTTTTATTTTCTTTTTTTTTGAGAAACCGCAGCGGCTGGGGCGCTCGGCGCGTCTCTTCACGCGATGCGCGTGGTCGCGACTTCTCAGATAGAAGAGGCAAAAGTTTTGCCTCTTCGGATCTATAAAAGGAGGGAGAAGGGGAAGAAGCAACTCACAACTTCTTCTTCTCTTCTCCTCTTCGAGTTCGAGCATCGTCTCCTCTCGAAGTTCTTCCTGTCTCGGCGGTGAAGTTTCTTTTCTTCCTGTTTTCGGTGTTGGGTCTTGAGGCTTCGTCTTGTGCGATCTGAGGTTGAGTCCGAAGGCAGCGTTCGTTTTGGAGTGCACCTACGAACGCAGCGTGGTTGTCGGATCTTGGGGGAGTTTTGCCGGGAGCCTTTGCACCGTAGGGCGGCAATCAATTCTCTAAAGACAGTCGGCACGCCGACGCTTCAACCGGAGGATAACGATTTCCTAACCCTGCTTATTCCTATACTGTCTATTGCATGCTGCCTGATTTTATTAGTGCAAATATATATATGCCTGATTTTATTAGTGCAAATATATATTACTGATTTTAGTGCTTATTACAACAGTTTTAGAGAATTGATTGCAAGCATCAATAGACATGATGAATAATAGGGTAGTTAGGTCTGATGAGGCTAGCGCCAGACCAGAAAGATTTTTTGGGCAGAACTTTAGGCGTTGGCAACAACGCATGAAGTTCTGGCTTACCACGCTAGGGCTATTCTCTGTCATAGAAACAGATCCTCCTTCACCTGATGAAGAGGAACCTGCCCGTAGTGCTGCCTTAGAGAGGTTTAAGTCAAGGGATTATCTCTGCCATGGGAGAATCCTGTCTGCCCTCTCAGACGCACTTTTTGATGTGTACTGCTCAACCTCTTCGGCCAAGGAATTGTGGAAATCCTTGGATAAAAAATATAACTCCGAAGATTCTGGTTTAGAGAAGTACACCGTAGCAAAGTTCCTAAACTTCAAAATGGTTGAAGGAAAATCTGTAGTTGAGCAGACCCATGAATTTCAAGTTCTGATTCATGGTCTTGCTGAAGGAGATATGCTACTACCCGAAAAATTTCAGGTCTTGTCTATCATCGAGAAGTTGCCTCCGAGTTGGGAAGATTTTGGCATGACTCTTAAACATAGGAGAGGTCAAATCTCTTTAGAAGATTTGATGATTGCCTTAAATATCGAGGAAGAACATCGGAAGCAACATAAAGATGATAATAAGACAATACCTATGGAATTTGCTCCAAAGGCAAATGTAGTGGTCTCTTCTGACAAGAACAAATTCAAAAACCAAAAGAACAAAATGAAACCCAAACCAAAGGTTCAGAAGAAGCATGGGACTAGGCCGTGCTGGACTTGTGGACAAGTTGGACATTTTGCCAAATTCTGTCCTGAACGGAAGGACAAGAAGAAAAACCAAGGCAATACGTCCAACACCAAGGCACAAGCAAATGTTGTGACTGCTAATGCCGACACCAGCGATAGGTTTGTTACCTTTAACCCCGAACTAAATTTGATCTATCAACCTAATGAGTGGTTGGTTGATACAGGTGCTAATGTGCACTGTTGTGCTGATCGCTCTGCCTTCCTTACTTATCAGGTAATTGAAGGCACTTCCGTGACCATGGGGAACCATTCTGCAGCTAGGGTGCTTGGGATAGGACAAGTTGACTTGAGGTTCACCTCTGGAAAGGTCCTGTCACTGCATGAGGTGCATCATGTTCCAGCGGTCCGTCGGAATCTGATTAGCGGGTCAAATCTAGTTCGTGTTGGTTACGAATTGAACTTTAAATGTAATAAAGTTGTAATATTACATTTAGGAACCTTTATTGGAAAGGGTTACCTTAATGAAGGATTATTTAAACTCAATGTAGAAAATGTAACTTTGAATAAATCTAATGATGTTGGTTGTTCTTATAACATTGAATCTTATGATGTATGGCATGATAGATTAGGACATGTTAATTTTCAAACTGTAAAAAGAATGATGAATCTTGACATGATTCCTAAGCATGCCATAAATGATAAGAAAAAATACGAAATTTGTGTGCAATATAAACAGCCCCGAAAACCCTTCAAATCAGTTGATAGAAATTCTGATATTATAGAATTAATTCATACTGATTGTTGTGAGTTTAACGGTGTAATAACGAGAGACCATAAAAGGTATTTCATTACCTTCATTGATGATCACTCTCGTTATTGTTATGTTTATTTGCTAAAAACCAAGGATGAAGCTTTAGATAAATTTATGGTTTTTAAATCTGAAGCCGAAAACCAAACGAATAAAACCATTAAGAGGTTAAGGTCTGATAGGGGCGGAGAGTTTACCTCGAATCTGTTTCAGAAATTTTGTCAAAATTCAGGTATAATTCACGAGGTGACTGCTCCATATAGTCCTCAATCAAATGGTGTAGTAGAACGAAAAAATCGAACCCTTGAAGATATGATCAATTCCATGTTAGGAAGTTCTGGGTTACCCAACTTCATGTGGGGGGAGGCTCTATACACTGCATGTCATGTGTTAAATAGGGTCCCAATGAAGTCAAGGGATAAAAGCCCATATGAGCTTTGGAAAGGTCGGAAAACAAGTTTGAAATACCTTAAAGTGTGGGGGTGCCTTGCAAAGGTACTAGTACCTGAACACAGAAGGAAGAAACTTGGTTCAAAGACCATAGATGGTATCTTCTTAGGTTATGCTCAAAATAGTATTGCATATAGATTTCTGATTATTAAATCAGAAATTCCTGGAATAGATGCAAATACTATTGTAGAGCTTCGCGATGCTACATTTTTTGAGGATATATTTTCTATGAAGATGAGAACACCTCAGTCCATTTCTAGTATTCCTACTAGAGATGAGCCTGCTTCCGTAGATGTCCCATTATCCGTAGTGAGTGCACCTTCCTCAAGTCACTCTAGAATAGATGAATCTAGTGAGTGTACAGAACTGAGAAGGAGCAAGAGACAACGTGTCTCTACGGATTTAGGCCAAGACTTTATCACCTATAATATAGAAGGTGACCCTGTGACATATAGAGATGCTATGGCTTCTCCTGAAGCTAAGCACTGGAAAGAGGCCACTAAAAGTGAAATGGACTCTATTATCTCTAATGCCACTTGGGAGTTAGTAGATTTACCTCCTGGTTGTACCACCATAGGATGTAAATGGGTGTTTAAGAGAAAACTAAAACCTGATGGGTCAGTAGATAAATTCAAAGCACGCCTAGTTGCTAAGGGATTCAAACAAAAAGAAGGGATTGACTATTTTGACACTTATTCTCCTGTTACCAGAATTACTACAATCCGAGTGTTAATAGCATTGGCATCCATATATCATCTTGAGGTCCATCAAATGGATGTCAAAACGGCATTCCTTAATGGTGATCTTGAAGAAGAGATATATATGGATCAGCCAGAGGGATATGTAGCTTCTGGAAGTGAGAATAAAGTCTGTAAGTTAGTTAAATCTCTATATGGTTTGAAGCAAGCCCCAAAGCAATGGCATGAAAAATTCGATAGTGCTATGCTATCATTTGGCTTTGAAATTAATGACTCTGACAAATGTGTATATACTAAACTGAAAGGCGATAGATGTATTATTTTATGTTTATATGTAGATGATATTTTATTGTTTGCATCTGACCTTTCAATTATTAACGAGACCAAGGCTCTCTTAAGTGGTAAGTTTGATATGAAGGATATGGGTTGTGCTGATGTGATTTTAGGGCTGAAGTTGACTCGCTCAACTGATGGAATAGCAATTTCTCAGTCACACTATGTGGAGAAAGTGTTAGAGAAATATGGCTATAGCCACATAAAATCTATAGTTACACCCCATGATCCTTCAAAGACTCTCCACAAGAATAAGAGTGGCGTGGCTGTGTCTCAATTAAGATATTCCCAAATAATTGGGAGTCTAATGTATTTGGCAAATTGTTCTAGACCTGATATTTCGTTTGCTATAACTAAATTGAGCAGGTTTACCAGCTGTCCGGACAGAACGCATTGGGATGCATTAGACAGAGTACTCAGATATCTAAAAGGAACTATATCCTTGGGCTTGCAGTATGGGAGATTCCCTGCAGTCCTGGAGGGATATAGTGATGCCAGTTGGATAGCTGACACTGCTGAGTGTAAAGGCGTTACTGGTTATGTCTTTACACTTGGAGGCGGTGCAGTTGCTTGGAGGTCTGTTAAACAGACGATTATATCCCGTTCTACATCTGAGGCAGAATTGTGTGCTTTGGATACCACAGTAACTGAAGCAGATTGGCTTAAGGGTCTTCTGTCTGAAATTCCTTTGATAATTAAGCCAATACCTTCTATTTCAGTACACTGTGATAATCAAACAACAATAGCTCAGATTAGAAGCTCCAAGTATAACCAGAAACAGAAGAGACATGTACGAATCAGATTGAAGTCTGTTCGTGAGCTAGTGTCTCTTGGAGTGGTGTCTTTGGACTTTGTAAGTTCAAAAGACAATATTGCTGATCCACTCACAAAAGGTCTTGATTCTGAGAAAATCAAGAGATCCAGTAAGGGAATGGGACTGAGGCCTATCCTGGTTTCATCTATAGCGGCAACCCAACCTATCTGATTGGAGATCCCAAGAAGTAGGTTCAATGTGGTACAAACAAGCTATAAGGGTGAACCGTAAGCATAAATTGATTGAGATATAATCTCAAAGTCTCTTCCCTGGATATATGCTTGACTGCTAGTAAGGATGAGCTTAAGACTCTTAATGAGTTCAAGGTCTTTATGACAGGATGCTTGTAGTACATCCTTGGAGAATTCACCTATGTAAGTGTAACTGTGAGGCCGCAGTGTGGGGGGTTTGGGCAACTCTCCTTAACACTTATGAAACAAGATTCGGTGGCATGGCCGTAATGCACCAACCCAGAAGGATTCAACCGTCGCCTGTGATGAGTTGTTGCCAATTGATTTTCACATATTAAAGGTTTAAGTTCAAGACTTAGTTCACTTCAAACCTGTGTGAATAAGATTGTTTTACTTAGGTGAAAATTCAAACCGGAAGGTATTTTCACTGAAAGCTCATTACGACAAAGCCTCAAGACCTATTTTTCTATTTTTCCAAAAATAATTTGAAATTTGTGGGGGATTGTTGATATTTGATTGAATTCCAAATATTTATGGTGTATGTTTTAGTCCCACATTGCTAAGCCAAGAAAGTTGGAATGGCTTATATATCAAACCATTCATACCTTGCTTAGATGGCTTAGGGGGACCTACACGCATGCGCGGGTTGAGCCCAAACCAGGTGGTTTCAGGGGGTCTGGGCCAGAAATCCATAAACCGGGCGCGACGCACGCGATTATCGCGCGCAGGGGGGGGTGCAAATCCCCAGCCCGTGAGCCTCGCGCTTGCGGGCGGCCCGGTTTGGTTTTGCAGAATTCGATTTGATTCCTAAAATCAATTTGGTTTTATTTCTCTTTCTTTTATTTATTTTTATTTTCTTTTTTTTTGAGAAACCGCAGCGGCTGGGGGCGCTCGGCGCGTCTCTTCACGCGATGCGCGTGGTCGCGACTTCTCAGATAGAAGAGGCAAAAGTTTTGCCTCTTCGGATCTATAAAAGGAGGGAGAAGGGGAAGAAGCAACTCACAACTTCTTCTTCTCTTCTCCTCTTCGAGTTCGAGCATCGTCTCCTCTCGAAGTTCTTCCTGTCTCGGCGGTGAAGTTTCTTTTCTTCCTGTTTTCGGTGTTGGGTCTTGAGGCTTCGTCTTGTGCGATCTGAGGTTGAGTCCGAAGGCAGCGTTCGTTTTGGAGTGCACCTACGAACGCAGCGTGGTTGTCGGATCTTGGGGGAGTTTTGCCGGGAGCCTTTGCACCGTAGGGCGGCAATCAATTCTCTAAAGACAGTCGGCACGCCGACGCTTCAACCGGAGGATAACGATTTCCTAACCCTGCTTATTCCTATACTGTCTATTGCATGCTGCCTGATTTTATTAGTGCAAATATATATATGCCTGATTTTATTAGTGCAAATATATATTATTGATTTTAGTGCTTTTTACAACATTGTCTTACTATGGATTTTCTTAGTATTTAATATAGATCTAGCCCTCAGTATTTCCTTACTATTGATGTCCTGTGATTGCATATTGTCTCTGATACTCTTGATTAACTGCTGAAGAAATTGAGGTATGTAAACATGGTTTTTGTTTTGCTTTGTTTTGTTTAACTGCTGTGATTAACTGTTGAATATTGTCTCTGATACTCTTGCTTTGTCCTTACTTTGTTTTGCTGCAGAAATTGAGGTATGTAAACTGCTGAAGAGATTGAATACCCAACTGATTCTTATGAACCTTTATTTCATATTGGATCGATCTCGGGAATTTTCCAGGCAGAGGATATAATTGGGCCCTTACTGAAGCATTATCTCAATGTTCCAGCGCATAATGGCACTGTTTATGGCATCTCTGGGATCAATTGTAAAGGTAAAAGCCTGACTTCTTAATTACACAATAATACTTGTATCGAGTTTCATTACAAGTATGTTTCTTGATATTCTTTTGGTCAATCAGTCAAGGATGAGATGTTTTTGTGTACAGGAAGGCTCGATATCTTCAGTTTTCCTCTTACATCCAGTGATGCCGAGATTTGTGAGTTTCATCTGGTGTTTCCCTCTCCCATTGCTGGAAGGATTTTCTTCATCCAGCTTTTCAGACTCCCTGAAGCAAAGTTTTGCCGAGTGAAGCACAAAATCTTGTTTGACAATGGCGAGTGACTAAAAGAATAAAAAATAGTAAAAGAAGTTTGCCTCCGATTCCATATCTGCAGTTTCATCAAGCGTCCATTCACGCAATGTTCTATCACTAGTGACCTGCCATAACAATGGTTCAAACATGTCCCCTTCAAGTGGTGCAACCGAAATCACTATGTACTGTAGTATCTAAATAACTACTTCGACTATTTATCAAGCAGTTATCTGCTCAAGTAAAACAGCAAAGATTATTTGCTTACCCTTTCATTATTTTGTGCTTCATGTTATGTTTTTCGTACCCTCTCATTATTTTGTGCTTAAAAATCAGTTTGTTTTATCCTGAAAAATTGCAGTGGATGTTTTTCGTACCCTTTCATTATTTTGTGATGGCAGTGGATGTATAAATGCCATTGAGCTTTGCACTCCAACTGCCGATGAGCTTTGCATTGATGTATAAATGCTACTGTGGATTTTCTTTGAGTTTATATAACACAACTTATATAACACAACTGCCGATCAGTTTATATAACAGAACTTATATAGCACAGTTTATATAACACAACTTATATAACACAACATGCCGATGAGCTTTGCACTCCAACTGCCGATCAGTTTATGCTTTGCATTGATGTATAAATGCTACTGTGAGTTTATATAACACAACTTATATAACAATGCAACAATTTATATAACAATGCAACTTATTCACCAAAATGTAAGCTAAAACAATTTATATAACACAACTTAAATACAATCACTGTATTAAGTTCAGTACAACACTTGCAACCATTCAAATAACATCAATATTTAAAATTCAACTCATAGGGCAACTTAAAATATAATGTCTAATCATCAACATCACTATCACTAATCATAAGAGAATTCAATTGATATTCTATCTCTTTCAATGCATCTTTCAACTTAGTATTTTTTTCGGACTTCAAAAGTTTACTCTCTGAATTTGAACCTGACCTTGAACTTGATGTTGCATATGATATTTCATTCTGACTAGATGCAAAGGTAATTGGTGCTGATTTTTTATGTAAGTATGCATCAAAAGCTCCTAGTGCCTCCTCTTTACTTTTGAAAGATTTGTGTATGGCGTCCTTAAAACCAATAACAAGATGAGAAGCTTCTACCCACGTTTCATAAATTCCTGGTTCATGGCCAACAAATACAATATATGTTTTCCCCTACATTCAAAACAACAATTAGAATCTTGTGTAAACAAATTATTAGAACTAAAAATGAAACAATTTATCATGGATCGTATATAAATAGTCGAAGTTTAGAAGTTTGCTGCAAACTATAGAACCAAAAGAATAAAATTTATCATCAAAAAAAAATTCTAGATATTATGCAGAGTTTCCTATAAAGCAATTGCTAGGAAACTCTGCATATATCCATTGCTAGGAATTATGCAGAGTTTCCTATAAATCAAATATCGATTTCTATATGCAAATTTCTGCAAATTCACAAAAACAAAATTGTCTCATTGGATGTGTATGTAGCAACAATAAATGGAAAATATCATGCAACAATAAATGGAAAATATCATGCAAATTCACAAAAACAAAATTGGCTCAACGTATGCGGGAGTTAAAATAGGTAGCAACAATAAATGGAAAATATCATGAAGCATAAGATTTAGTGGAATACACACTTAAATTAGCACTCTAGATACTAATTGGTAATGGTATATAATTACAAAGAGACCAACATGTAATTAAAAATACAAAAAATGGAAAGAGTTAACTTATATTTAAATGAGTAATTAACAATGTAGATCCAAAATGGGCATCCATAAAAATCATGTCCCAAGCCGTCTAGTCTATCACATTGTTCCACATGAACTAGATGTATCTAACTATTCAGTTGGAGCCAAAAACAAAGTGTTTGGAGAAGGATGTTTATGTAAACGATGAATCCAAAATCCACCTATTTTGAGTATATTTTTTTGACCAAAGTTCACTACAAAAGAGACGCCCGCTCCTTAAACTCAATCCAAGGAGCTCTCATATTCCCAAATTTTGACATATATATACAAACATACAAATCATCACGCACATAGGCATCCGTGAAAAACTCCACGGCGACCAAAAACCTTAACAAACAAAGCACCACAGCGGCAAGCGAGCAAGCGGAAGACTAGTAGTATACCTTCAAGTGCGAACCTGTCAGGAGGGGTCGACGGCGAAATCCACGTCCTGTTGGTAGGGTCGACGGCGAAGCGAAACACTTGGAGGCGCTGTAGCTTAGAGGAGGGTTCGACGGCGAAGCCCTAGCTTGGAGTCGCAGCCAGATTGAACAACAGGAGGGGGCGAGGGTAAGCCTTAGCTTGAAGGTGACTCGACGGCTTTGGTCGTCGACGAGAGAGAGAGGGAAGGCGGTTTGCTTCGGAGGAAGAGAGAGAGAGTCGTCGGCGAAGAGAGGAAGCGCGAGGGTTGTGGGCGAAGAGTAGGAGCGCGAGGGTTTCGCCCTCGGCGAGAGATGGGGCGAACTATTTTTAAGAAAATCTTTTTTAAAAAAGAATTAAGAGAGGATGAGGAAATGTTTAAAAATGAAAAAAAATTAAAAAAAAACCACATTGGTGACGCAAGATCGATGTCGCGCACGCAGTCGCGTTTTCCCCTCACACAAGAGAACACTCCCCGTCGAGGTACGCCGATCAAGCATGACCTGATCGGTCACCGTGACCGATCAGGTGTTGTCCGCAGGCGCGGTCCGCACCGGATCAAAATCATATATATATATATATGAGATCTCCTACGTCCGCACGCGAAGTACACGCACTAAAGATCATACCTCACGAGTCCGTACGGACCTAAGTGTATTTGTTTTTTATATTTTTGACTTTATTTTTTAACTTATAATTATACCATTTAAGATTTCACCTTTAAAATTTAATGGTTGGATTATAAAGTTAAATATAGAATAAATTTCAAACCGAAAAAATGATTAAGATTTTACGGAGTTTGTGTGGTAAGCTTTTTAACATAATAAACTTGTAACACCCAATAATTTTTTGGTATTATTAGGGATTTTTCAGAATTTTATGGCATTTTTTCGGATTAAAAATAAAAAGAAAAAAAATAAAAGGACGGGCGGGATTTGATATCGCGACCACAAGGCAAGCAAGGCCTTAAGGGCATCCGGGTAACCAGCTGGGCAAGGGTATCAAGCACAAAAAAGGATGAAATGAAATAATATTATAGTTGATTTAGCCCGTTTCACGAAGAGGTATTCAAACTTCCACTTAAGTGGAGTTAAGACCCCATTAGGGCTTGGGGAGGCTGCGCGAATAGGGAGCTTGGGGGCTGCGAAAACAGGGAGAAACAAGGGTTTTCTTCCTCCTTTTTCCTCCTCTTGAGTGGAGAGCCTAGGGCTTCTTCCCTAGGGCTAAGAAGTGGAGTTTTCTTGCAAAGGAAGAGGAAAAGAACTCTACACTAGAAATTTCGAAATACTTAGTGAGTTTTCTTCAAGAAAAGGGTAAGTAAATCACTCACCTGCAATAGGAGTAGCTTCGCCATGTATTTCTCGTTGTAGAACCATGTTTGTGATCTAAATGCATGCTTTAAGATTATGATTTTCTTATTTGTGTGTTAAGTTCCTAAAGAATACATGTTTTATCATAGAATATGAATTGGAGTAAGTTTTTATGTATGTAACCTAAGTATGACAAGAGTAAGTTCTTGAAAAGTCCCAAAAAGGAGTTTTGGGGTTAAGGGCACGCAAGGTGCTCGATGAAAGTTCCAAGTAAGAAAAGGTAAAGGTTTATAGTGCAAGATTTATGAAAAAGAAAGTTAGCTTGATAAATACAAGCATTATGAGTAAGAAAGTATTTTACTTTTGTAAAGTGACATGTACCGGGCAAATGAGAGGCCCACAGAAAGTAAGAAAGAAGCTCTAATAGGGTGCGGTGGCTAGCTACCCCGAAACCTATTAGGGATGCGCGCATTGGTACACTGATACCAGGTACAGTGTCAAGGCCTGAGAAAGTTGATTATTATTTTGAAGTATATGAGTATGTGTAAGTGTTTTCAGTTTAAGCATATGTTCTGCTATGTATGTTGACATTGTTAGGTTACAAGCATGTTAAAGAGCAAGAGCAAGGAAGTTAGTGGTTTAAAATATGGAAATGCATAAGTAGCAAGTCTCAAATGAAATTATGAGCATGTTAGATTTGTCAATGTTTTAGTGCTAGTAAATGCTTTCAAGCATGATTGAGCATGATAAGTATATGAAAGTTTCCATGTGTAAGTATTTCAAAGTGCATGTGTTTTGAAGCAAGCATTATTTGAAAAGAGCATGTTTATCCTTTATCGTTTGGATTTGTGAATTAGGATTTACTTACTAAGCAATTCGCTTATTAGTTGCATTTTTCTTCTATTGCAGATAAAGGTAAAGAAAAAGCATAAGTCAAGGAGGCGAACGGGACTTGCATTGATGTTCAGTGGCGGCGGAACCGTGGAAGAGATCTTTGGGCTAAGTCTTGTAGAACATGTGTTTTGGTGTTTTGAATTGGTAGAATGAATGACTTTGTTTAAACCTTGCATAGAGACAAAGTTGGGTACAAACTCTAGTCTAGAGTTCATATATTTTGATAGCTTATTTACTTCCGCAAAAGTCCTAATTGCAAGTTTATAAGGTTGTTTTGGGTTGCTAAAATGTTTATAAAACTAGTATAGAGTATAGAAATGGAGTTATGGCTTTGTATGTCTTGAAAGTATATGTTTTCTGGATCGTTGGAGATGGTTTTCAGGTCTGAAATGCAGGTTTTCAGGCGTGCCAGTCGACTGGTTCAGAACCAGTCGACTGCCCTATCGAACAGAAAGTTTCTGTTCGATGCACCAGTTGACTGCCATGAGGCCAGTCGACTGGTGCCGGGCACAGAAAGTTTCTGTGGCCGATACCAGTCGACTGGCTATTTAGCATTCGACTGGTACTATTGAAAACAAGTGGTATAGAGCAGTTGGTTAGTGCTTCTCTTTTACAACTAACAGGTCTAGGGGTCAAATTCTTGCAAAGCAAATAAAATGAAAGTTCTTTTAAAAAAGTTGTTTTTGGAAAAAAAGAAAGAAAAAAAAAATCATAGCAAGTTAAGGGAAGTCATGTAGTTATAACCTAAGGCTAAGAATAAGGTAAAGTTAAGGTTAAGTAAAAGTGGCGCCCGCCTTAAGGGAGAGAGAAGTTAAGGTGGGTCGTCACAGAGTGGTATCAGAGCAAAAGGTTCCACCTTCCGCTACACTGACATCAAGCATCAATCCTGCAGTCTGCCAAGTAAGAAGTTCATATGTTGTAGTATTATATGCTTTCTTTATTGACTGCTAGTATCAGTAAGTGCATGATGATAAGAAAGTATGTTAGTGTTATTGCATGCTAATATGTGCATGGAGATAATGAAGTAAGTTAGTAAGAGATAATGAGCTTTTATTTTCTTCAAGATGTAGAGTAAGAAAATGTCAAGAGGACGTCCTTCATGTTGTGATCTTAGTATAGTAAGTCCAAGGTCTTGATTTGCCCAAAAGCAAGTTTTGGGATTATGGCACGCAAAGTGCTTGATAAAAGTTTTGAGTAAGACCAAGGTCTTACTAAGCCCTAGAACGAGTTCTAGGACTAAGAAATGAGGTAAGAATCAAGACCAAGGTCTTGTTATATCCTAAAGCAAGTTTGGGAACATTACCATTAAGTGTTAAGTTATACATTTGAGGACGTCCTAGAAAGGCCCAAAATGAGGAGCGAGCTCCTAGAGGGCAAGAGAAAGAGTCAGTACCACCACCAACTCTCTTAGAGGTGATGTCGCAGTTATAGAGACATTAGTAGAGCAACAACAAGTTATTGCCACCATGATGGCTAACCAGTAGGCCACTCCTGTTACTCCGCCGGTGGCGAATGTAGTGGCACCAGTGGTGACCGAAGACCCATCGGTTACCTCTGTAGTCCCGACAAGGGGGGTAAGGCAAGAAGCATACCTCATCTAGTGGTAAAAACTAAAGCTAGGGAACTTCTCAGGCACAATCGAACCATGGGATGCTCAAGCATGGTTCAAAATTTGGGAAAGCATAGTAGAGCTACTGGACTGGCCTGAGGTAGAGAAAAGAAAGTGTGCATCTTTCTGCCTTACAGGAGATGCTAGAATGTGGTGGGAGAGAGTCAAGGCCAAGAGAAATGTCAGCCAGATGACATGGGCCGACTTCGAGACTGAGTTCTTTGAAGAATATTTTTACATGCGAGTAACCAACAAGCGTTACGACGAATTCACGAAGTCAGACAGGGAGACTTGTCCGTGGATGAAGCAGTGAAGAAGTTTAATCGGTTAGCTCATCTGTGCCCAGAGCTAGTTAGCACAGAAAAAGAGAGAGTCAGGCTAAGGCTCAAGATGTTAAGGTCTGAGATAGCGTTAAATGTGGCCAGCAGTGTTAAGAGGTCGCAAACCTCCGAAGAACTGATAAGTAGTGCTTTGATCATCGAGCACTACTTAAACAGTACAAAGACCACCAGAAATGTTGAACGATGAAGTTCTTAACAACCTTACCGTCGGGGGAAGTAATGGCCTCTACTGAGAGGCTAAGGGCAGTACCAATCTGGATTTCCAATTGAGAGCTCTACAGTGACTTGGTAGTCCTTGAGATGAAGGATTGCGATGTCATTTTAGTGATGGACTTCTTGAGCAAGTATAGTGCTTCTATAGACTGCCGCAAGAGGAAAGTCAAGTTCACACCAGAAGCAGAACCTCCATTTCAGTTTATTGGAGACCCAAAGAGAAAGACAAAAAGGTTCTTATCTACTTTACAAGCTCAGAAAATGTTAGAGAAGGGGTGCTCTGGTTTTCTAGCTCATATAGTGGATGCAAGTCAAGGAGAAGGGTTGAAGAGAGAAGAAGTGAGGGTAGTCTGTGACTATCCTCAGGTGTTTCCTGAAGAGTTACCAGGACTCCCTCCCAATCGGGAAATTGAGTTTGAAATTGAGTTGGCCCCAGGAACCTGTTGGATCGAGAAATGCGAGAGAGGGGGGGGGGTGAATGTCGCAATTCATTCGGATTTCGTAAAGAGCAATTGCGTAGCGGAATAATCAAAATCAGACAATGCGAACACCAAGATTTTTACTTGGTTCGGAGCCTGGGTCGACTCCTACTCCAAGGCCCACGGTCGTTGACCGTTTACTATGGGCAATACTATAGTCGCGCAAAACAATTTTACAAAGATTGATTACAGTAAATTGCAGTAAGGAAAAAGACAGCTTTTCTTTGTTACCGACGTCCGGTGTAAATCGAAGTTCCAGAGCAGTTGGACGTCGCCGGCGCTTGTATCTCGAGTCTGGAGGGTTCTGGAGCAGAGCGCGGGAGCAGAAGAGCGTGATTGCGTTCAATGGAATTGATTGTTTAAACCTGGGGTCGAGGGCCCTTTATATAGGGCTGGGGGCGCCCGGGATGCTCGGGGCGCCCCCCACGTGGCTTCTGATCCGGCATGCTCTCGGTCGTGACTGATCGCTTCGACTTCGGGATAACAGTTGACTGGGGCGCCCGACGCGCGCGGGGCGCCCGGTTGACCGGTCAAAGCTTCATCCATTTGGTTTCGCGAGGGTGAGCTGCAGCTGCCAGTGGCGTGGCACAGTGGGCGCCCGAGACACGCGGGGCGCCCGACATGCGGGGCGCCCGACACACGCGGGGCGCCCCCAATTGCGCTGCTGTCGGGGCGTTTACCTCTCTGCTGACTTTGGGTTGACTCTGGGGCGCCCGACACATCCGGGGCGCCCTACTCAGCTACGGCCTCACTCCTTTGAGGCTCTCTGAGCTGCAGAAACACAGTCCTTCGGTCCTGCATCCAGGGTTAGTCCAAAACAGCAAATAATAAGTTAGTTAAAACAGCCTTAGCTGTCTTGGTTCTGACTTTGGATCTCCAAAATGGAGCCCTAGGTCGAACCGACGCCTAATGTTCCCTCGAGGGGAACGCGTCCTCACCTACTCCTCTCGGGAGAGTTTTACCTGGTGCCAACCGGATCCTCCAGTTGGACTTTTGCCCAGCAGTCCTTCGCCAGGTCTTGAGGTACCAAGCTACCCTTCGCTTGGTGCCTAGCAGCCCTTTGCTAGGTCTTTTCTTCTGGCAGTCCTTCGCCAGTGCCTAGCATTCCTTCGCTAGGGCTTTTCCATTCTGGCAGTCCTTCGCCAGTGCCTAGCATTCCTTCGCTAGGGCTTTTCCTGTCTGGCAGTCCTTTGCCAGTGCCTAGCATTCCTTCGCTAGGGCTTTCTTTCCTGGCATTCCTTTACCAGTGCCTAGCAGTCCTTCGCTAGGGCTTTTTCTGCACACTCAGTGAACAACGTTAGATCACAAATAAACTTAACTTTGAATCCTTTGCCAATATCAAAACCAGGTTCGATATGGTGCTTCCTGCACCAACAGAACCAACCCAATTTCGAAGGGACCTTATCGCATGGCGCCAGCAGAATTGAAAGAATTGCAAGAACAGTTACAAGAGCTGCTCGACAAGGGTTTCATCCGCCCTAGTCATTCACCTTGGGGAGCTCCTGTATTGTTCGTCAAGAAGAAAGATGGATCCATACGAATGTGCATAGATTATTGAGCCTTGAATAAGGTAACCATCAAGAACAGATATCCCTTGCCAAGGATAGATGATTTATTCGATCAGTTGAAGGGAGCCACGGTGTTCTCCAAAATAGATCTGCGATCAGGTTACCATCAACTCAAAGTGAAGGAGAGTGATGTGCCAAGGATTGCTTTCAGTACAAGATATGGGCACTACTAGTTTGTGGTCATGCCCTTTGGAGTGACAAACGCCCCTGCGACGTTTATGGATCTAATGAATAGAGTGTTCAAGGACTTTCTTGACAAGTTCATCATTGTCTTCATTGATGATATCCTAGTGTATTCAAAGACTCAGGAAGAACATGAAGAACACCTGAAGATGGTATTGCAAACCTTACATCAGAAGGAGTTGTACGCCAAATTCTCAAAGTGTGAGTTTTGGCTTGACCAGGTGGCCTTCCTAGGCCACATCATTTCCAAGGAGGTATTATGGTAGACCCAGCCAAGATTGAAGCAGTTAGTAACTGGAGTCGACCAAAGAATGCCAGTGAGATCAGAAGTTTTCTGGGTTTGGCAGGGTACTAAAGAAGGTTTGTAGAGGACTTTTCAAAGATAGCTTCTCCACTTACAGCCCTGACTAGAAAGAATAAGAAGTATGAGTGGATTGAGGAATGTGAGCAGAGCTTCCTTGAGTTGAAGAAGAGACTGACCAGTGCTCCTATCCTTACAGTACCCGAAGGTGATAAGAGCTTTGATATATACAGTGATGCATCAAAGCTAGGACTTGGAGCAGTCCTTATGCAAGAAGGCAAAGTCATAACTTATGCTTCCAGGCAACTCAAGGACTATGAAAAGAATTACCCCACTCATGATCTGGAGTTGGCAGCTGTAGTCTTTGCTCTAAAGATATGGTGGCATTACTTGTATGGAGTGCAGTGTAAGATTTATACAGATCACCAGAGTCTGAAATATTTCTTCACTCAGAAAGACCTCAATATGAGACAGCGAAGGTGGCTTGAGTTAGTGAAGGATTATGACTGTGAGATTCTTTACCACCCTGGTAAGGCAAATAGAGTAGCAGATGCACTGAGTAGAAAGACTTGTGCCACTTTGATGTCCTTATCAGCATTGGCACCACCATTACAGAAGGAGATAGTAGATTATGGAGTGGAGATTATTGATAGACAGCTAGCCCTATTGACACTAGAGTCAACTTTGCTTGAAAAGATACAGAAAGAGCAAGCTGAGGATTCTGATATCCAAAGGATCAAGCAAGAGGTGCAAGAAGAAGAGAGTAAAGAGTTTAGAGTATCTGACAGTGGGATACTCTATTATGGTGACCGTTTGTGTGTTCCCAAGAATGAAGAGCTGAGAAAGAAGATTCTTGAAGAAGCCCATGGAACTCCCTACTCCATGCATCCTGGTTCTACCAAGATGTACCAGGACTTGAAAAGAAGATTTTGGCGGTCCAGAATGAAAAGAGACATAGCTAGGTATGTCAGCACCTGCCTGACATGTCAGAGAGTTAAAGTAGAACACCAGATACCAGGAGGTGTCCTACAGCCTATTCAGATTCCAGAGTGGAAATGGGAAGACATAGCCATGGATTTCATAGTTGGTTTACCAAAGACAACTAATGGCTATGATGCTATGTGGGTGATAGTAGACAGATTGACCAAGTCTGCCCACTTTTGGCAATCAGAGTGTCTTACTCAATTAAAAAGTTAGCCCAATTATATGTGCAGGAAGTGATCCGACTACACGGAGTCCCGAAGACCATTATCTCTGATAGGGATGGTCGTTTCACTTCATACTTTTGGGAGTGCGTACAGACAGCGCTAGGCACCAGACTGAAGTTTAGCACAACTTTCCATCCCCAGACTGATGGACAGACAGAGAGAGTGAATCAAATTTTAGAAGATATGCTCAGAGCTTGTGCATTAGACTTCAAAGGCAGTTGGTGCAAGTATTTGTGTTTAGCTGAGTTTGCCTACAACAACAGTTACCAAGCCACTATTGGTATGGCACCCTATGAAGCTCTTTATGGTAGGAAGTGTAGATCTCCCCTCTGTGGGTATGAAGGTAGTGAGAAGAAGGAAATGGGGTCACAGACTGATCTTATAGATGATACCACAGAAGCTATAAAGAGCATCCGCCAGAGGATAGAGACTGCTCAGAGTAGGCAGAAGAGCTACGCCGATGTACGCCGTAGGCCGTTAGAGTTTGAAGTTGGGGATACAGTTTTCCTCAAAGTAGCTCCTATGAAGGGTGTGATGAGATTTGGCATGAAAGGCAAGCTAAGTCCTCGATACGTAGGGCCCTACCCAGTGACGAAAAGAGTTGGCAAAGTAGCTTATGAGTTGGAGCAACCCTCAGAGATGTCAGCAATACACAATGTGTTCCATGTCTCAATGCTAAAGAAGCATATCCCAGATGCCAACCAAGTGATTGAGCCATAGATGGTACAAGTGCAAGAAGATCTCAGTTATGAAAGTCGACCTATTCAAATAATAGATCGAGCAGATAAGAAGCTGAGGAACAAAGTGGTACCTTTAGTGAAAGTCTTATGGCTGAATCAGAAGTATGAAGAGGCAACTTGGGAATCAGAAGATAGCATGAGGCAAAGGTATCCAGAGATGTTCTAAGTTCGAGGACGAACTTTTTATAAGGTAGGGAGGATTGTAACACCCAATAATTTTCTGGTATTATTAGGGATTTTTTGAAATTTTATGGCATTTTTTCGGATTAAAAATAAAAAGAAAAAAAAAAGAGGTCGGGAGGGATTTGATCCCGCGACCACAAGGCAAGCAAGGCCTTAAGGGCATCCGGGTAACCAGCTGGGCAAGGGTATCAAGCACAGAAAAGGATTAAACGAAATAATATTATAGTTGATTTAGCCCGTTTCATGAAGAGGTATTCAAACTTCCACTTAAGTGGAGTTAAGACCCCATTAGGGCTTGGGGAGGCTGCGCGAATAGGGAGCTTGGGGGCTGCGAAAACAGGGAGAAAACAAGGGTTTTCTTCCTCCTTCTTCCTCCTCTTGAGTGGAGAGCCTAGGGCTTCTTCCCTAGGGCTAAGAAGTGGAGTTTTCTTGCAAAGGAAGAGGAAAAGAACCCTACACTAGAAATTTCGAGATACTTAGTGAGTTTTCTTCAAGAAAAGGGTAAGTAAATCACTCACCTGCAATAGGAGTAGCTTCGCCATGTATTTCTCGTTGTAGAACCATGTTTGTGATCTAAATGCATGCTTTAAGATTATGGTTTTCTTATTTTTGTGTTAAGTTCCTAAAGAATACATGTTTTATCATAGAATATGAATTAGAGTAAGTTTTTATGTATGTGACCTAAGTATGACAAGAGTAAGTTCTTGAAAAGTCCCAAAAAGGAGTTTTGGGGTTAAGGGCACGCAAGGAGCTCGATGAAAGTTCCAAGTAAGAAAAGGTAAAGGTTTATAGTGCAAGATTTATGAAAAAGAAAGTTAGCTTGATAAATACAAGCATTATGAGTAAGAAAGTCCCAAAAATGAGTTTTGGGGTTAAGGGCACGCAAGGTGCTCGATGAAAGTTCCAAGTAAGAAAAGGTAAAGGTTTATAGTGCAAGATTTATGAAAAAGAAAGTTAGCTTGATAAATACAAGCATTATGAGTAAGAAAGTATTTTACTTTTGTAAAGTGGCATGTACTGGGCAAATGAGAGGCCCACAGAAAGTAAGAAAGAAGCTCTAATAGGGTGCGGTGGCTAGCTACCCCGAAATCTATTAGGGATGCGCGCATTGGTACACTGATACCAGGTACAGTGTCAAGGCCTGAGAAAGTTGATTATTATTTTGAAGTATATGAGTATATGTAAGTGTTTTTCAGTTTAAGCATATGTTCTGCTATGTATGTTGACATTGTTAGGTTACAAGCATGTTAAAGAGCAAGAGCAAGGAAGTTACTGGTTTAAAGTATGGAAATGCATAAGTAGCAAGTCTCAAAAGAAATTATGAGCATGTTAGATTTGCCAATGTTTTAGTGCTAGTAAATGTTTTCAAGCATGATTGAGCATGATAAGTATATGAAAGTTTCCATGTGTAAGTATTTCAAAGTGCATGTGTTTTGAAGCAAGCATTATTTGAAAAGAGCATGTTTATCCTTTATCGTTTGGATTTGTGAGTTAGGATTTACTTACTAAGCAATTCGCTTATTAGTTGCATTTTCCTTCTATTGCAGATAAAGGTAAAGAAAAAGCATAAGTCAAGGAGGCGAACGGGACTTACATTGATGTTCAGTGGCGGCGGAACCGTGGAAGAGATCTTTGGGCTAAGTCTTGTAGAACATGTGTTTTGGTGTTTTGAATTGGTAGAATGAATGACTTTGTTTAAACCTTGCATAGAGACAAAGTTGGGTACAAACTCTAGTCTAGAGTTCATATATTTTGATAGCTTATTTACTTCCGCAAAAGTCCTAGTTGCAAGTTTATAAGGTTGTTTTGGGTTGCTAAAATGTTTATAAAACTAGTATAGAGTATAGAAATGGAGTTATGACTTTGTATGTCTTGAAAGTATATGTTTTCTGGATCGTTGGAGATGATTTTCAGGTCTGAAATGCAGGTTTTCAGGCGTGCCAGTCGACTGGTTCAGAACCAGTCGACTGCTCTATCGAACAGAAAGTTTCTGTTCGATGCACCAGTTGACTGCCATGAGGCCAGTCGACTGGTGCCGGGCACAGAATGTTTCTGTGGCCGATACCAGTCGACTAGCTATTTAGCAGTCGACTGGTACTATTGAATACAAGTGGTATAGAGCAGTTGGTTAGTGCTTCAATTTTATAACTAAGAGGTCTAGGGGTCAAATCCTTGCAAAGCAAATAAAATGATAGTTTATTTTTAAAAAGTTGTTTTTGGAAAAAAAAAAAAGAAAAAAAAATTCATAGCAACTTAAAGGAAGTCAAGTAGTTATAACCTAAGGCTAAGAATAAGGTAAAGTTAAGGTTAAGTAAAAGTGACGCCCGCCTTAAGGGAGAGAGAAGTTAAGGTGGGTCGTCACAAAACTCATATATATAGAGATAGAAAAAATGATAACCTGCACACTCGTACATGTGCGACGATGAGTGACATTCAATGTGGTTATTTGACATGGCTTTGACCAAAATTTTTTAATACCTCTCTAGTCTCATCTGCATGCAAAAAATCTCTCTCTTACACGCAATCATATTTATCTCTCTCCTGCATGCAAGGTAGTGTTGATTTTAGAAAACTAGTTTCATCAACTAGTTTAAGAAACCAGCTCCACCAAGTAGAGTCGGTTCGAAAAAATCAGCTCCACAATTGGAGCTGGTCAAATTAGCTCTACTTGTGAAGCTGATTTGATCAAATCAGCTCCACTAAGTGGAGCTGATCAAATCAGTCAGAAACAGTTTCAACCTAGAGTTGTTTTTGCAATATCAGCTCCACCTTGAAGCTGTTTTTGCAAGACCAACTCTAAGGGCCATGTTACTTAGCACGAGGCCATAGGTAGTGTCTGTTAGTATGAGCCCTAGAGCCAATTATGTGATGATTGACTAGGGACTTTTGTGTCATATTCTATCATTAATAAAAATATGTTTGGTTATTATACTTACTTTAGTATTTGTGCCAAATAACTAAGTATAATAATGTCCTTGTGTAGTAGGTTCTTATCTACATTATATCGATTGGTTGAATCGATAGTGAGATAATGTAGAGAATACTACACTAAATTATTCCTAGTCAAGCATTAATATTCAGGGATAATATTAATGCATGGAGACTAGTATGTAGGTCAATTGATGACTTAAGCTCACAAGTCATGGATATGTGATATCAAGTTGACACATGGGTATACATTAGAGAATGTGTACTGAATTGATCCGCCATGAGAAAGTTTCATAGATTGTCATATGAGTGTCATAAACTTTCTCATGTGACTATTAGCATGAATAGTCCTTAGACATGAAGTCACTACGGTTCCCTACATAAAGAGTTATGTACTTTGGTATCGTCAAACGTCACCCGTAACAGGGTGGACTATAAAGGCGATCACTGGGTATGTAATAAATTATGCGGAGGGATATGAGTAATGTAGATGAGATCTATCCCTCCCATATGATGGGAGTGATATCTGTGGGCCCCTTGATCGAGTAGGACTACTAAAACGCATGATCATGCTCAAATATGTCAATATGAGATATTGAGCTCATTTGTTTGAGTGAGTCTATTCGGGGATCAAGAAACATATAGATTGATTGAGGATGACACGGTCTATGCCTCATTGGTCAATCTTGATATCAAGGATAGAAGGACAAGGTCATACATTATCATAGTCACGGAGGTTTAGTCGAATCTCGACTTTTCTTGTTACTTGGGTAGCAATGATGCATTGCTAGATGCCGCTCATTGCTTATGTGTCTAAAGCGTTTAGGCGCATTGCCAACGTCACGAGAACCTATTGGGTCACACACTAAGGACATGATGCTTCGGGAGATCTGATCGGGAAATCTGATCAGGAGCCCATGTTGGGAACTCGAGAGATCTGATCGGGAGCTCGAGTTGGAAACTCGGGAGACTAGTTCGGGAGCTCGGGACAGGAGCTCGGGAGACTCAGGTCAGGAGCTCGGGTCAGGAGCTCAGGGACTTGGTCGGGAGCTCGGCGCTCGGCAGACTGGGTCGACGCTCGACAAACAGGGTCGGGAGCTCGGCGCTCGGTAGACTGGGTCGGCGCTCGATAGACTGGGTCGGGAGCTCAACGCTCGACAGATTGGGTTGGGAGCTCGGCAGACTGGGTCGGGAGCTCGGCAGACTTGGTTGGGAGACCTGGTCGGAAGCCCGAGAGGCCCGGTCGGAATTGGAAGGGAAATTCATTAAAGTGTTTAATGAAGGAAAGAGAAAAATCTCACTTCATTGGATGAAGAGAAGGTGAAGAGTCGCATGAAAAGATGTGCTCTTTATTGGCTTTAATGAAGGGAAGTCAAAGAGATAAAAGATTCTTCATATTCATGGAATGAGTATAAAAGAGAGTCTAGTTATTTTGAATGACAAGTGAGAGCTATCCCTTCTTCCCTTCCTCTCTTCTTCCTCTTCTCCCTCTTGGCCGAAACCCTTTTGGGTTCTTGGTTGTCTTGTGAACTACCTCAAGTTGCTAGCACAACTAAGGTAGTTCTTCCCGAAGTTGAGAGATCGTGTCCACGTGGATACGAATAGAGGCACGGACACTTGAACGTGCAAGAGATCCGACACATCTTGGATGAGCGGGATAAGCAAAAGGGCACGCTCTAAAGGTATACACTGTAGATAGATCTATTAGATAGATAAACTTTGTAAGAGTTTTTCTTTTGCATGGATCGCTCGAGGGATCTCATTTCTGCTGCGTTTTGTGTTTTGGTGTCGGGAGATCCCAACAGTGTCATAACCTAGAGTTGGAGGTCATAATTAGAATATAGACACCCACCCCTTCCATCCCATGCTAAAATTCTCGAAATGCAAGGTCTCTAGGTCAATCAATGAGTTTCGGTCAAAACCCATTGATAGACCTAGTGGAACCCGATTTGACCCATTTCAGGATCATTGGTTTCACTTGGCTCAGGACAGTCAAATTATGCTCTCAATTACTATTTTGTCCGCATACAAGAGTAATCTAAAAGATTGAAACCTTTATATCAATAGTGTAGCTAGTATTGTAGAAATAGCTTCAACCTGAGCTGTTTCTGCAAGGTTGAAGATGTTTCCGCAATACTAGTTCCACCTTGAAGTTATTTCTGCAAGACCAAATCCAAGGGACATGCCACTTGGCATACGATCATAGCTTCATGTGGGGGTATCACAACTAGAGTTGGAGGTCATAATTAGAATCTAGACACTCACCCCTTTTATCCCATGTCAAAATTTTCAAAATCCAACGCCCCTAGGTCAATTAATGGGTTTCAGTCAAAATCAATTGATGGACCTAGTGGGCACCGATCGAACTCATTTCAAGTCTAGTGGTTTCACTTAGATCAGGGAAGTTAAAAGATGTTTTTTAAAGACCAACTTCATGTTGAAATTGATATTTAAAGACTAGCTCCAACGTGTTAGTGTTGGCAATTAATGGGGTTCAGTCAAAATCAATTGATGGACCTAGTAGACACCAATCGAACTCGTTTCAAGTCCTGTGGTTTCACTTGGATCAGGGAAGTTAAAAGATGTTTTTTAAAGACCAACTTCATGTTGAAACTGATATTTAAAGACTAGCTTCAACGTGTTAGTGTTGGTCTTTAAAGATCAGTTCCACGTTGGAGATAATCCTTGCAGGTCAGCTCCACATTGGAGCTGATCATTGAAGATCAGCTCCAACGTGGTTGGAGATAATTTCTTAAACTAGTTGGTAGAGTTGGTTTCTAAAACCAACACTACCTTGCATATAGGAGAGAGACAAGTATAATTGCATGCAAGAGAGAGATTTTTTTACATGCAAATGAGACTTATACACACACACACACTTCATAGAGCCCAAATTTGAGTTGGGCATTGGGCCTAGTTCACCAAGCAGGTCAAGTTATGGTAAGGTTCAACTTAATAAAGGGTAGTTTAGTATACAAAGTTCTTATCAACATGGGTCTAAAGGAAGGATCATATCGTATTAACTTTATTGTATATCTTATCCTATATTACAAGAGGTTATTTTCATGACTTAAATTCTTAATCTTAAAGTCAAACGATAGTAATTTTATCATTACATGAAGATTCCTCTTCAGTAGGGTCGTCTCAACTATTCTTGATGTCCTATTGAAAAAAAAAATTAAGGCTTTAATTTTTTTTTAAAAATAAGTATTCAAAATTTAATTTTATTAGTAAAATTTAAAAAGGTAGTTTTGTTAGGGATCGTACGGTCGACAAGAGAGAGGAGAATTGCTCCTGTAAAATATAAAATTATCTTTTGTCTTGCTTGAACAAAGATCCAAGTTAATTCAAAAGCAAAATAATAACATTAGAAATAATAAGCAAAAGAAATAGAGATATAGACAATTTACTTGTTTTGTAACTAGGAAGGTTGCTAATCCAAGGCAAAGTGAAGCTTAATCTTTTGATTAACTTCTTAGAGCGGAGAAGCCTCTTTACATATTTAGATCTTAGAAAATAGAAGAGAAAATTAAAGTATAATTTCGTGAACAATTGATTAAATGAAAGTAATTAAGTTTTGGGGTCTATTTATAGCTCTAGTAAAAATCTATCCAGTTGTTGATGTGGTCCTACACGGGTGCCCGAGTTCACATGGGTGCTTGACACATGGTTCCAGGCGTATCCTCGCCGCAATGACCACAGAACAGCTACTTCTCGATAAGGTCAAGGAATCTCGGGTGCCCGTATGGACTCGGGCACCTGTATGGGCAGGTGCCCATATCCATGCGGGCACTTAAGTGCTCGAACTCCCGAGTGCTTACTGGTCAGCCTTTGGTTAACCAACCTTCTCTCAGCCTTCTAGGTGATCTCCAGCCATCCGGAGTCGGGCTCACCCAAACCCTTCTCTAGTTTTCTCATCGAGCGTGCTCCCTCTCGGCTTCTCATCCCTCGAATGTCGCATGCGTCCTTCTCGCTCCACCGGCGTACTCTTCCGTAGACCTCCGCATCCCTCGGATGCACCGAGCTCGTCAGCTCCCTTCCCGTCCCATCATTCTCGTCCACTGTGTCTTCCACTTAACTTCCTATGCTCCTAAGTGTTGGTTCCCTAGTTGGTTTTAATGTGATCGACCAAGTTAGGTTAGGTCATGTTGTGATTTTGATCCCTCTGTGTAAGTGCGCAGGAACTTTGGAGCGGAGAAAGTCGAGCGCAAGATGCAATGGACGAGAAGGATTGCACGGGGAAGTGAACCGACAGGCTCGGTGCATCTGAGGGACGCAGAAGCTAGGAAGAGTACGCCGGTGGAGCGAGAAGGACATGCGCGATGTTCGAGGGACGAGAAGCCGGAAGGAAGGATGCTCGAGGGGCAAAAGTCGGGAGTCGGGTTCTGGTGAGCCTAACTCCAGTTGGCCAGAAATCACCCAAGAAGACCTGTTGGAAATTAGAGATTGGTCAGCGAGCTGCTGACCAAACTTGTCTCGGCGCCCCTAGCATAGGGGTGATCGGGCTCTTGGGCGCCCGTACGCATAGGGGCGCCCAAGCACTCGGGCGCCCCTGTGCATACCGACTCCCGAGAGCCTATTCTATCCACCCAGCTAGCCGTTTGCGACCGTTGCGTATCGGATAACGCCCAAGCCATATGTCAGGCGTCCAAAACCACTCGGGTGCCCCTATAGTGTCACGCCAGCAAACGGATAGAATTGACCGGGGCTATAAATAGGCCCCCAAAGCTCAATTCTAAACTATCAATCAACTGAAATAAATTCTTTCTTATTTTCTAGCTTCATGTGCTTCAAAGTTTATAAAAGGTTTCTCCGCCAGAAGGAGATTATGATAGTGAGATTCAACCATCTTGGATTAGCAACCACCTAGGTTGAACCAAGTAAATTTCTGTGTCTTAGTCTTTTACTATTTAATTAGTTTATGTTCATTTTATTTTATTATTTCAACAAATTTGAATCTTTATGAGCTACACAAAAGATTTGTTTTATTTTACAGCAGTAATTCACCCCCTCCTCTAGCCGGTCCACCTCGTTCTGACACTAAGTTCCTGTAAACTTAAACACAGGGATCAGAAACTAACAGAACCTAATTTGACTCAGTTGACCATATCAAAATTCACCCGAGATATTTACAATCTCTCCCTTTTTGATATGCATCAAATCGAGTTAAGCTAAGATCAAACAACATAACAACATATAAAAAGATAGTAATACGTTTTTGACAATGTAATTAAAAAAAATTGAATTCAAAAAATTTGGATTTTAGACCTCCCCTTAACATAATCCTATTTTTTCATCCTTCGATCAAATCAAAAAAAATATTTTAAGGGTAAATCAACTTTAAAATGTTTAAACTAGATGTTTACAAAAAATTGACTAAGTTTGAAGGAAAATTAAAGTGAACTTTGATGAGAAACAAACATGAGTAATTTTAAAGACAAATATATTTTGGGAAAAAATTAATAGAAAATTATTTATACACTCAAAATTTTTGAGAGCATGTCAAAGGTAATAGTTAGTCTCTAAAATATTCAGTTTTTCAAAAATTGATCAAAAATTACTTTTAAATTTAAAAGTCTGATTATTGATAAAAAAAATTTATAAAACTTTTATTGTTAGTTGAAAACCCCTCAAATTTTTATTTAAGTTAGAAATTAGCAGACTAATCTCTGTTAAAATTGCCAAAGTAAAATAAATTTTCTAACGATAAGAAAATAATTTTAAATTCAGAATTGATAATTATTAAAAAATTAATTTTAAAATTAGATTTCGACATAAAATAAATTTAATAAAAATTTCAACGTTCAATAGATAGTCTATAGATCCCAAATAAATCAGATTTTAGAAAAATTAATTTATAAGTTTTTTTAAAATTAAAATTTGATTTTCAAATAAAAAACCAAAAAAATCTATTTAATAGTCAAAAATTTTGAAAAAGTTTTTTTTATGGATAACTCATGGTGAACTCTATCATTAAAAAATATAAAACTAAATTTTCTACAACATATTCGAACAATAATTTTCAAAAGGATGACAAATAAAGTATTAATTAATATAAAAAATATTAATTATTGACAAACAAGTATTAAATAAAATTTAACAATTTAGTACAGATTTTGATATCCAAAATAAAATCTCACTTGGCTACCATATTTAAGGAACTTTAGTACTTGTCCTGGAGGTCTAGGGTTCGAATCTGGCGAAGGCAAAATTCCACTGTCAGGGGTGGGAAGTCCATAGGGCACGACTTAGAGAGCCGCCTGATGGGGCTAGAGCGGTCGTGTCGCTACAAGTAGTGTTGGGTTTCCCCCCGACGGTTGATCGCATGGGAAACCTCTTCATATCCCCGGATTAAAATTTCTTCAATCCGAATGGAGAACAATTTCCCAAACAACCATCTCATCGTCGTGTTAGCCGATTCAAGTGATCGCTTGAACAAACTAGTTGTTCAAGCAATCTAACTCGCCTAACCGATTAGCCGCGGAATAGACGATGAATGGATCGCCGATTTTTGTGTTTATCCTCGAGGTCCATGACATAAAATAACATACAATAATAAACAAGATCAAAGGAACCAAAACAAGATGTTATACCTCTTGTTTACCTCGCGATCTTCTATCGTATGTCCTATCCCCTTCTTGGACGTCGTGTGGGCGAAGATCCTCCAAGAAACAAAGTCTCCAAAGGCCCTTCTTCCTTCACCAAGTTGCACCGAAAGTCCAAGAGGAACAAGTTCCTCTCCTTGTATCGTCGGCACCTTGATAACTATCATTTTGTTGATTATTTTAGGCTCTAAAATCCATGTTTGATCCACATTTTATATGCTTAAGTTTGCAATTGTATTAGGTTTCATGTATTTCTCTTATTTTGGCTTTTAATTCTAATCTTTGTATATTTGGGATATTTTTGGCACTAAATTTAAATATCATTTTGTAGGCTTCAATTGTTCATGGACCTAGATCAAATTAGGTCAGACTTGAGTCAGGATTGGATCCAGATTAAAGGGATCAAGCATCGGATTAATAGGAGCCGTCCATTCCAGAGAACGGCTAGATCTGAGCCATCGGTCAACTTCTGGTCGATCCGAGTTCAAGATAGAATCAATCATGACCAGAGATCAAGATCTAAAAATTTCAGCCAAATCAAAAGTGATCTGACCGTTGGATCGAGCTCAAGATGTTCTAGACCATCCGTTCAAGAAAAGGAAAGATCTGGACCATTCGCCACTGATCTAGTTAATCCGAGCTGGGGACAGGTAGATCAGGACCATTGATTGGGATCTGTGAAGTTTGGTTCAGATCGGAAGAGATCCGACCGTTGGATGAAGCCGAATCGATCTCAGCCGTCCGTTACTAATGAGCTGTGAGTTCTGGGCTGAGCTGGGTTAACTGCGGTTTGGGCTGGCTGAACCAAGGCTAACTGAACCCAACTGTTGATTGAACCCAAGGTTTGACCGAACACAAGCTAGGACTGAACCCAAGTGTTGAGGCTGATCGAATCCAAATACTGAGTCTGATTGAACTCAATAGGACTGAACCCAAGAGCTGAATCGGACTGCTGGGCTGAACCGAACTGATTGGCTTGGCTAACCGAGCCCACGCGCAGCAGCAACAAAAGGGAGCGATCGCGCAGAGAGCTAGGGCATCGAGCGGCCACACACCATCACACACCGGCGACTCCACCTTCCTCTTCATCCACCTCCATTTTCATCACCGGCGACCGCAAGCTAAGGCTTTGGGGGTTCCGAGCTCTAGCCAAACGTAGCCGTCGCAGCCATCCATCTCCACCGCAGCCCTCGATCAAACTCCTTTATAGCAGTTGTTTCCTTCATAGCATTTCTTTTCAGCATTTCCTTCTTCTCAATAGATCCCGTAGCAAGCTTCATCAGAATTGGCAATTCAATTTCGGCAGTTCTTCTATTTCCAGCATCAAATTCTTCATTTTCTTTACTTCACAGCAATTCAGTTTCCTTAGCAGTTTTCTTCCAGCAGTTCGTTTCCAGTACTTCTTCGCAGCTCGATTCAGCAGCGTAGCTTTATTTTCCAACTCTTTTTCTTCACAACAGCAGTGTGTTCCAATACCGGCAGCAGTTCATCCGACCTTCATCAGATTCTCAGTAAATCTTCTCAAGCCCAGTTGTTTCTTCGCAGCATTTATCTTCACAGCTCTTCAGATCAGTAGTTTCAACTTCCAGCACAATTTTTCATCAGCAGCTCTTTACTTCGGCAGTAGCTTCCTTCACAGCTTCAATCCCATGCACTTCAGTTTCCAGCTTCGGTAGCATCATTTTACCTTCACAGCAGCTTCAGCATCCAACTTCCGGCAGTAGCTTCTGCAAATTCGGCAGCCACCTTTCACAGCAATTCTCATAGAGCAATTCAGTACCTTGGATTAATTTGGGTGTTCCAACTTTATTTGGTTATTGATTGTTTGATAGTTGAGAATGTTTGATTGTTATGTGTTTGATCGTAAAATGTTGTATTTGATGGATCTTCTCCTATTCAAATTGCACTTGCTTGAATCAATTTTAATCATGCATATGAGGTGTTTGGTCAAATGTTTCTTAGAACAAAACTTTCAATTGTGATGTTTCTTAGTTGTTTAATCTTTGTTCTGTATTGCTCTTTCATTAGCTTTAATGTTCATGTCTTCATTTGAATGCAATTAAGTTAGGATTAGATTAGATTAGATTTCTTCAATGTTGTAGTTTGCTCTGTGTTTAGTTTCTTAATGCTTTATTTCAAGTTCTGCTTTCTTTATTGCAATTGTAGTCTGGTTAATTTAGATTTCTTTATCTGCATTGTCCTTCCTTAATTAGAATTAGGTTTCATATTTGCTCTGTTATTCATTTCGTAGTCCTAGCTCTTAAATCCAAAATCCAGTTTCATATCCAAAACCCAAAAGCAATAAGATACAATCCTGAGATTTATCTTGCACCAACTACATTCGTTGAGAGACGACTCGAGTTACTCTATGCTACATTAGTTTAGAGGAATTCGATATCTTAATTGTATTTGAAACCGTAACACGACAAAAACGGTTATCACACCTCCTTCTTCACCTTTTATCCCCGCTGGCCAAAACCAAGGCTTTGCTTCAAGGAAGCGCCGGCCAAGGAAGATAGGAGAGAATGATGAAGAAGAAGTTGAAGAAGAAAAAGAAGATGAGGAAGAAGAGAACCCTAGCCTCACAAGACCCTAGCCTCTCCCTTGTTCCATTGTCGTCAGCGCCAACCTCTTCCTTGTCCTTGCACGTTGCGCGCACCCACAAGGTGATGATAAAAGCTTTCCCTTCACCTCCCGTGAGCTACCCGCATGCCAACAGATGGAAGAAGTAAGGAAAGAGATGGACCTTTTCCTAGCTTGGTTGTCGCCGACCAAAGAAGAAGGAGACACCTTCCCTTGTCGCCACAACCCTAGGAGAGAGAGAGAGAGGGAGAGAGGGAAAAGAGATTAGGGTTAAGCCTTGTCCTTGGTTTCATGACTCATGGGATATATATAGGCTATAATAGGGACCATGAGGAGGAGTTGGGTCTTGGCCACCTAATGGATTAAGGACCGATCCATTAATGATGATCCAATCCACTAAAGGACCATCATTGATCTACCTCACCAACCCCCATATTTAAGTATGGGTTCCACCTATTATGAGTACAAAAATCTCCCCGTGTTTAAGATATCGAATGTTCATTAATTAATTAAAGTACTGACAATTTAATTAATTAATATCTAACTCCATGAGTAGTACCACTCAACTTTATCATGTCGGACCAATTCCACCTGTAGAATTTAACATAATGAGATTCATGAGCTCCTCAAAGGAGCATATCAACCTGACTCACCAGGACACGATTTTCTTCTATAATCAATGACATGCTATGTAAATAATATTATTTCCCAACTTATCGGGCCTATCGATTTAACAAATAAATCTTGCTCATTGGTAAATCAAAGAAATAAATATTAAGTACATGTGTCCGTTATTATATCGGAATTAAGAGCATGTACTCTATAATAACTGAGGTCTGATTTAATTATATAGTCAGTATAAATTGAATCGCCTCTATATCAGTCCTGCTCAGTACACACAAAGTGTACTAGTATAATTCTATGGTTAAGATAAACCAATACCAAATTACACTACAATCATGCCAATGGCTCGTCCAAAACTATCTAGGTTGTGAGCCTCTACTTATACTCTACAAGGGACAGATAACATGATCTTTTGTGTGGCATCACACACTATGTTATCTACAATGTAAAGTATCAGACAATATGCACATAAATAACCAATATAAATATGCAAACAATGATCATGTGATTCTCATTTCAAAATGTAGATGCACATACAAAAGCTAGGCTTTTAGTATACATCTTAACAAGTAGCCCAACTCATGCAAAATTCAAAGAACTAATCACGGGACTCAACAACCTCGGAGAGTCGATAAGTAATTGAAACGCACAAAAGTATGCTCCTAACGCCTTTCTGAGAACCCCAGATTGGATATCCATAGTCGATCGACGTGTACTACATCACTAAGGATCTTGAGGTAAGTACATTAGAGCAACTATTTTAGACATTAGAAGTGTAATGACCCGACCCCTCGGCTCCTTTGGCGGCCAAATCTCATTTTGGCGGCCCAACAACCTAGCGGCCAAATCTCATTTGGCGGCCCAACAACCTGGCCCTCGGCCGTGCCGTTACTCACTAGGACTTTCCACCTCTGGCCAGTGGAATTTTGCCTTCCCCAGGATTCGAACTCTAATCATCCAAGCTTAAGTATTAGAGTTTATGAATCCTGGTAACCAATTGAGCCAGGATTCATAAACTCTAGTATTTAAGCTTGGAGGTCTAGAGTTCGAATCTCGGGGAAGGCAAAAATCCACTGGCCAGGGGTAGAAAGTCCTAGTGAGTAACGGCACGGCCGAGGGCCAGGTTGTTGGGCCGCCAAATGAGATTTGGCCGCTAAAGGGGCCGAGGGGCCGAGTCATTACAATAAAAAGATGCCTTTTTGTAGCGACACGACCCCTCTAGCCCCATCAGGCGGCTCTCTAGGTCGTGCCCTACGGTCTTCCCACTCCCGACAGTAGATTTTTGCCTTCCCCAGATTCGAACCCTAGACCTCCAGGACAAGTACTAGAGTTCCTTGAATCTGGTAGCCAAGTGACGACCGCCCGATGGGGCTAGAGGGGTCGTGTCGCTACATAAAAAGGCGCCTTTTTATTTTAACGACCCGGCCCCTTGGCTCCTTTGGCGGCCAAATCTCATTTGGCTGCCCAACAATAACCTGGCGGCCAAATCTCATTTGGCTGCCCAACAATAACCTGGCGGCCAAATCTCATTTGGCGGCCCAACAACCTGGCCCTCGGCCGTGCCGTTACTCACTAGGACTTTCCACCCCTGGCCAGTGGATTTTTGTCTTCCCCAGGATTCGAAATCTAGACCTCCAAGCTTAAGTACTAGAGTTTATGAATCCTGGTAACCAATTGAGAGCTCAATTGGTTATCAAGATTCATAAACTCTAGTACTTAAGCTTGGAGGTCTAGATTTCGAATCCTGGGGAAGACAAAAATCCACTGGCCAAGGGTGGAAAGTCTTAGTGAGTAACGGCACGACCGAGAGCCAAGTTGTTGGGCCGCCAAATGAGATTTGGCCGCCAGGTTGTTGTTGGGCCGCCAAAATGAGATTTGGCCACCAAAGGGGCCGAGGAGTCGGGTCGTTACACTACTGACTCTCCTTCTTCCATTCGAGATTGCTGAGTTGATTTCGAAGCAAGTCTCTTTTTGCTAGTTTGGCTTCGGAGGTACCTTCATGGAGTTCCAGGAACATTTCCCAAAGTTCCTTCGTTGATTGGTAGGTCCCGATTCAGTTGACTTCTTGCGCAGGTAGTACGGTCAATAGATGGAACTCTGCTTTCCCATTTGCCACAAAATCCGCTTGCTCCTTCTTTGTCTATAGGTCTTCCTCTTTGTCCTTGTTGTCTTCATCTTTAGGAGCTACAAAACCATCCTTCTTTGTTAATAATAATTCAAAGTCCCTTTTAAAAAATATCTGCATTTTTTGTTTCCACATAGTGAACTCCCCCTCAAACTTTAGCGAGTAGATAACTGGTCCAACTATTTCGTATATACTTCAGTTGGAGGCTAGTCATTCTGGAGTGTTCTCGCTCAGATACCACTTGTTGGGGATCATGCAGTCGGCAAGATGGATGTGAATTGCCCCTATAAAATATAAAACTATTTTTTGTCTTAAACAAAGATGGTGGTTAATTCAAAAGGAAAACAATAACGTTAGAAATAATAAGCAAAAGAAACAAAGACTCAAAAAATATATTTGGTTTGCAACCAGAAAGGTTACTAATCAAAGACAAAGTGAAGGTTGATCTTCTGATTAACTCCTTGAGACGGAATTCTTTATAGATTTAGAACTCAGAAAATAGAGAGAAAATTAAAGTAGAATTTCGTGTACAATTGATTGAATGAAAGTAACTGAGTTTTGGGATATATTTATAGATCGGGGACAGCCTATCCAATTACTGACATGACCCTATATGGGCGTTTGAGTGCACACGGGTGCCTAACATGTGGTTCCAGACTTATTCTCGTCGCAACGATCATGGAACGACTACTTCTTGATAAGGTCAAGGCATCTCGGGGGCCCGTATGGACTTGAGCACATGTATGGTCAGACTCCCGAGCGCTTACTGGCCAACTTTTAGT
Source organism: Boesenbergia rotunda (assembly GCA_024364735.1). NCBI lineage: Eukaryota > Viridiplantae > Streptophyta > Magnoliopsida > Zingiberales > Zingiberaceae > Boesenbergia > Boesenbergia rotunda. The sequence continues at coordinate 95,385 of JAGFNQ010003062.1, read as the reverse complement.
TGACCAACCTTCTCTCGACCTTATGGGTGGTCTCCATCCATCCGGAGTCTGGTTCACCTGAATCATTTTCCAGCCTTCTCCTTGAGTATGCTTCCTTCAGGTGTCTCATCTCTCGGACGTCATGCACGTCCTTCTCACTCCATCGGCGTACTCTTCCGCAGACCTCCACATCCCTTGGATGTACCGAGAGCCCGTCAATTCTCTTCTCGTGTCATCCTTTTCGTCCACTCCGTCTTTCACTCAACTTTCTGTGCTCTTAAGTTCCTGCACATTTTGATACGAGGATCAAATATTAATATGACCTAATTTAACTCGGTTGACTATATCAAAACTCATCCAAGATATTTATACGTTTCATATGTTGCAAAAGATTATACATGTAATTAGAAGCCATGACACTACGTCACTTGTGGAGGAGCTAGGATGCAACCAGAAACATATAAAACTAATAATGACTTAAGAAAGAAAAAGGATAAAAATTAAAATAAAATTAAGAGAGAAATAATAATGTAATATTCAATATGATTTTGACTTTCAAAACTTTTTTTATAAAAAAATTCAAATCCTAATATGTATAATAAAAAAATATTTTTAATTTATTAACCAAACTTAATTTTTATCCGTAAATTAAATTTTTATTAATAAAAAAATTAAAAAGACTAATCAAATTTTAATAAAAATAAAAATAAATTATCAACTAAATTTAAATCAAATCTAACTTGGATGAGTAAAAAAACGATGAAATTTTTTTAATCTATAAAAAATTCAACTTTAATTTATAAGATTAAAAATTATTGATCAAATCTAAAAAATTAAAAATTATTAATCAACTCTAATTTTGATTAGTGAAAAACTAAAATTATTGAAAATAAATAAATAGGTCTAAAATATATTTTCAACATAATTTTAAATATTTAAATTCAATTTTATATATTATTAAATTAATATTCATATTTGATTTAATATATATATATATATATATATAATTTTATGACCCCAATATAATAGGGTTCCTAAGCATTAAAATAATAAATTTTAATAACCTATGTCCTGAACTTGAACCGGCCCTAAATCCTCACAAATTTGTTGTTGAATTCTCTTCCAGAATCTCATACCAATAAAAGTATTTTGTATTTTTTTCTTATAAATTTATAATTTTTTTATGTATTTTTAACGTAGGACTATATTTGCAACTTCATAATCCCAATAATCTCTCCTCAATTAAAGAATCACAGGCTCCCTGAAGCTAAAAGTCTTTCCGATTGATGTTCGATCCTCAACCCATCAAGACTTTCTGCCCCTTGATCCACTCGACATACTAGGACTTCACCACCTAACTGGGACTTCTCTGTCTAGTGTTTAGTCCTCTTGATCAAGATATGGGAGCTCACATTTTTTTTTTTCAAAGCTTAACTCACATGGTTAGATTAGATCATGACTCTAGCTCATGCTTCTTTCAATGATTAGTACGGTAAAGAGCGACTTGACTCTTATACCAATTATTAGGACTCCAAAGATATATATATCTTCACAATGATATAATATTATCTATTTTAAATCTAAATTCTCATAATTTTACTTTTAAATTATATTCAAAAAGTCTCATATTAATAGAGATATTTTTGTTATAAGAAGATTTTTCCTATGTTTTTAATATAAAATTATATTTGTTACTTTATAACTCCAATGCCTACCCTTCACGCTCCGGCCTAAATGATATGAAGGTCTATTGTACATAGGGTGTGTTTGGTTCAGGGTGATTAATGATAACCTTGGTTATCTGTCCAAGGTTATCGTTGATAACCTTATTTGGTTTAGATTATCATCAATTCTCAAGTAATGCAGTATTACCGCCACATCAACAAAACGTCATCAAATGGGACATGCAACCCGGAATTAGATAACCAAGGAAAACGGAGGTTTTTCTTGATTCCGGGGTTAAGGAACTTTTCTTTCCCAAATTATCCCTTAATATTTACATTTTAAGATAAAAATATCTCTAATAATTAACTAAATTACAACTCGTTGCCGACTCACCGACCGACGACCGCAGCCCCTCCGTCGATCAGCGACCGCCGCCGGCCGCCGGCCGGCGACCGACGACCGCCGGCCGGCGACCGACGACCGCCGGCCGGCGACCGACGACCGCCGGCCGGCGACCGACGACCGCCGGCCGGCCGACGACCGGCGACCGCCGCCGGCCGACGACCGGCGACCGCCGCCGGCCGACGACCGGCGACCGCCGCCGGCCGGCGCCCGGCGACCGCCGCCGGCCGGCGCCCGGCGACCGCCGCCGGCCGGCGCCCGGCGACCGCCGCCGGCCGGCGCCCGGCGACCGCCGCCGCCCGGCGATCGGCCGGCGATCGGCCGGCGATCGACCGGCGACCAACGACCGCCGACGACCGGCGACCGGCGACCGCCTCCGGCCGGCCGACGATTGGCGACCGGTGACCGCCGCCGGCTGGCGAACGATCGGTGGCGGTCGGGCGATAAATATTTTTTTTAAAAAAATTTATTATTTTAATTAAAATTTTATTAAATTAAATAAATTATAATTAGGATAAACTAAATAAATTTAATACAAAATATTACCTTATTTTTTTAATTTTAAGTATAAATAAATATATATTATCATAATCCTTAATTTTAAACTAATTGGCAATATGGTAAAATATTACATTAGATTATATACTATTACCTCTAAATAAATAAGATTTTTTTTGATCATCTAAATTTAACCAAACAACATTAGATTATGTTTTATTACTCATAACCTTGATTATATGATTACCAGGTAATCATATAACTAAGATCATGTATGATAATTTGAACCAAACATATCATAGAGTTTAACTCGATCCCTTATCTAAATGGGCTAATCGAAACTTGACATTAACTAGAATTAATTCTACTTTTTGACTTAAAAAAAAGTCTTTGCAAAGAATAATTTTGTTAAATAAAATTTTAATTATTGGGGGTAAATTTTTTCCACAAAAATTCCACAAGTTTTTCCACTCTTTTTCTTCAAACAATATGTACATATTTGGACCAAATGAAATCTTTTGGGGGCTGAATGCTTGCCGCTTTCCCTGCTTTAACCACAAATTCTTGGGATGGGAAATCAAGAAACGAACAAACTTGGAACTTTGTTGAATTCTCGGCATAAATATCCCTATTTATTTATTTATTTATTTATTATTATTATTTTAATATTTTATACGGAAAGAAACTACGTATCCAATTAGCCATCATAATTTTATCTAAAAAACGCACATTTTACATGACTCGTTAAAATAAAAGAGTCCTGGCAATAATGTAACAGTTAATCAAAACTGTAAAATTCGAATTTTGAATATAACATACGAGGAAGGTAGATTTTCTGTCTCACTTTATCTTCTGTTTCGCTTGTCCCACTCACTAACGACATACGATGAGACGTCTGATTGTCGATCGGACATCATCGGCGACCTCTACCCATCGCTCCAAACAAAATTATACCCTGATGGTACGGTGAAGCCGTCGAAATCGTCACAATTGCGATCTCGTCGGATTCACCGTCGAATCTGACAAGATTTCAATTGTAGTGATTCCGACTACTTCATCATTCTTCCAGGATATCATTTGATTCTGGACGATAATTAAAAATTATTGATAATGTCCGATTGACGATCGGACGATTCATCGACCGTCACTAATGAATACGGGATGGACGGGACAAGGATCCTCTAGGACAGAGGACCCCGTTTGATAACATACTATACAATATTTTTTTCTAGTAAAATAATAAATCTATAAATATTAATTTATTTGGATGGACAAGGACAAACATTTACTGATTATTTTAATGTCCATTAGAAAATTTTCAAATCAATAACATTTAAAATTTAATTGATTTAAAGATTTAAATATCTATATAAAAATAAAATTAAAAAAAATCTATTCAATTTGTAATATATTATTATTATTTATAAAATAATAAAACTTGATCCCGATTTATTTTTTAATTCAGTATTCTTAAATAGTCTCTATTAAGAAAAATTTATTTATTTATTTATTAAAATCAAATCATAAATATTTAAAAAATTAAGAAGATTATTATCATTTATACTATGTTACTGTGTACATTAGGAGGGTCAGTAAGATGCAACTAGGAAAACTTTTAAAGGAAAAAAAATAAATAAAACTTGGACAAAGTTGTTGACTAACTTAATGAATAATAATACTAAATAAATAAATAAAAAAATAAAAACACATCAAATTCATAAGGACGTGCAGGGGAAGGCAACCTCAGTCCCTTTCAAGGAAGCTTCTCCCACAACAAACAAACTCACGATCCAATCAAGTTTTTTACTCTTCCAAATCACACCATCAAGGAACCTTCCTCCTCGCCATCCCCTTCGCACCTTCCTCCTCCATCCTCCTCCAACTACAAATGCCTTCCGCTACTTCTCCTCTTTCTCTCATCGAATCAAACCACCGTCGTCGTCGATCGTATCATCAATGGAGATGCTCTACTACTACTTGCTAGAATTCCCCTTCGCCTTCCTCTTCCTCCGCCGGCTCATCGCGGCCCTCCGCAACAACCTCTCCTTCTCCTCGTCCTCGCAGAAGACTTCGACTCCAAAGCGCGATAACAATATCGACGGCGACCTAGATCGAATAGGGAGGGAAGAGATGGAGATCGTCATGGGGGCTATCGGATTGCACGAGCGAGGATCAGGTCAGAGCGCAATGGAGTACCTGCAGTGTAGCGCCGACCAAATCTGCGGGTTGTTCGAGGAGAAGGAACCGAGCTTGGAGGAGGTGAAGGAAGCCTTCCTGGTGTTCGACGAGAATGGCGACGGGTTCATCGACGCCGCCGAGCTGCAGAGCGTGCTGACGAGGTTAGGGTTCGTAGAAGGGGCGGAGTTGGAGGAGTGCAGGGAGATGATTCGAGTGTACGACGAGAACGAGGATGGGAAGATTGGGTTTTCGGAGTTTGTTAAGTTTATGGAGCTCGGGTTTTGCTGAGGCGGTTCGGTTTTTTTTTTTCTTCCTCTTGTTTTTTCTCTTCCTCTTACTCCTTCCAGCTTATTCGGTTCGAGATACGAAAGTGTAAAAAGATAGGAAAGAAAATTAAAAAAAAATTATATTTGAGAAAAAACATTTTTCACTGTTATTTGTTATCTGATCTGTGAGATTAAGCAAAACTTGGATTCAATTGAAATAATAAATTAAATCAAACTAATTTAAAAAACAGTTCAATTTTGATTTTTGAAAAATCTATTAAATCCATGGAATGAAGTAGTTCGGTTGATATTTTCATTTTTTTTCCTTCCCTCCTCCCCCAAAAAAAAAAAAGTACCGTCACATTAACGATTTTCTTATGATTATCCCACGTCATTGAGAGAGTATAATAGGAATCCAAATTGACATGTACATAAACGAGGATCTATAGATATGAAATTCATTATCGAATTTCGACTTCTCAACTACTATCCTCATGATACGCCGCGTGAAATTGGCGACGTGAACGCCAAGTCGTTCACGCCACGTGGGCGTGCGTTTCGGCGAGTTCTAATCATTCAGTGGCATTTCAGAATTTCTCCCACGCCTTTTCTTTTCCTGAACCCTAAACTCATACGCGCATCCTCTTCTTCCTCCCTCCGCCACGACTTGTTGCGAGGGTGCCGCACGATCGCGGTTTTGTCGAAGTCGAATGCCCACCTTCGTCTCGCCTTGGAGAACTAGTCCCGTCCGACGCCCTAGCTTTCTTCTTGCGAGGGTGGCGCATGACGCCTTGGAGACCCAGATCTCGTCGACATCTCACCAGAGCTTCTGGGAGGCCCATTTGTCGCCGAAGGTTCATCTCGTTGACACCTCAACCCCAATTTGGTTATTGTGCCCTTTATTCCTGTCTTCCATCAAGCCCTAATTTGGTTTTTTCTTCCCAGCCCTAATTGAATTTTTTCTCCGACAAATGAGCGATCTCGTCGACTCCTAACCAGAGCTTCTAACGCTTCCCAGCCCCGTCTGACCTTTGAGCCGTCGACCCAGCTCAGAAGCTGTAATTTGGTGACAAAGCCATCTTATTTCAGCCCTAATTTGGGCCCAGCTCTGATACTATAACGCTTCAACAGTTTCTGTGGTACATCCCAGTTCGTTTTAAGTCTCCAATTGAGTCTGTTACAATTCTATTACCATTATATGATATTGTTTTTAATTGAAGAGTTCAAACTGTCATGGAGGAAGAAATCATAGAATCGTGTGTGCCACTGAATGATATTGATTTGCAAGTGTTGGGTGATTCGTCAAGCTTGCAGCAACTGGAGTCTCCACAAGTTGGGATGCAATTTTTATCTGAGGAGGAAGCTCGTGTTTTTTACAAAACGCATACCCAAGGTCTTGGTTTTGGTATTTCAAAAATGCGTTCCAAAAAAGGAGACAATGATGAACAAAAGTATATTTCAGATGTTCTAAAAATGGTAAGAATGTTTCTAAAGTTAAAAATTCCTTTTATCCTAGACCTTGTAGCAAAACGAATTGCAAAGCACGGATAAATATTATAGTTCAGAATGATGGATTATTTCTCATTACTAATATTCACCATGAACACAATCATGAGTTAAGTCCAAGGAAGTCAAGACATTTTAGATGCAATAAAGTGCTAGATTACCAAACTAAGAGGAAATTAGAGTTGAATGATCAAGCTGGAATTACTTTGAGTAAAAGTTTTCAATCATTTGTTGTTAAAGCCGGTGGCTATGAAAATTTATTGTTTGATGAAAGAAAGTGTAGAAATTATGTGATTGAAGCACGTAGATTAAGACTTAGGCATGATGATGCAGAAGCATTGAATAATTACTTTTGTCGTATGCAAACTAGAAATTCGAATTTCTTTTATACGATTGATGTAGATGAAGATTATCACATAAGAAATATATTTTGGGCTGATGCAAGATGTAGGGCTTCATATGAGTATTTTTCTGATGTCATTACATTTGATACTACATATTTGACCAATAGTTATGATATATCATTTGCTCCATTTGTTGGAGTAAATCATCATGGTGAATTGTTGGAGCAATCAGCCCTAAGATGGTCCGGTGTGACCATAGGTTTTGATGTTTGGGAAAAGAGTTTAAGTTAGGATTACCCTTGTATTCTTATATGCGTATGTTGAGTGTGCAGGTTGTACAGGTTACGCATATGGACTTGACTGGACGGCCTCGGTACGGTGAAGGGAGGCATGGAGACAAGCTGAAGGCTTGTGTGCGCACCTGAGGGACTTTGGAGAGCAGGGACGATGAGCTGATGGGCGCGGACTTCAAGGCATGCGTGAAGGATAGCATGGAGGCTTGCGTGCATCCGAGGGACGGGAGCCGAAGATGAAGAGGGCGCGAAGGCAACAGTCGAGGCCGCGGAGGAGGAGACAGTCGAGTCGTGAGGGTACGAGTGCAGTGTGATTGTACTCGAGAAATCCTAGGGTTTGAGTGCGGAGTGGAATGTACTCAGGAAGGGTAACCTTAGGTGGGTGAGTAGACCAGTCGACTGGCCTAGGGGCAGTCGACTGATGGAACTCACAGAAAGATCTCAGCCTGGGACCAGTCGACTGCCCTGGGGGCAGTCGACTGGTAGGTGGCTGGTGAGTTGGCTAAAATTCGAACGTTGGGGGTGCAACGGTTGAATTTGGCTGACACCAGTCGACTGCCCTGGGGGCAGTCGACTGGTAGCGAGAAATCAGCCCCGAGTCCTATTTAAAGAGGACTTCGTGGTGGCTGAGTTTCTTGACGAATCTTGCTTGGCTAAGGCAAGATAGTAGTCTACTTTGTTCTCTAAGTGTCCTTGGTGTTGTGGCGAGGTTTCTCCACCCACAAGGAGCGACGAGTTCTAGCCGGAGGTTATTCGGGGTTTGATCCGTCGAAGGATTGTTGGATTAGTCACCCGACCGGGGTGGATACCAACTAAATTTGGTATTGTTAGCGTTGTTTTTGTTGTTTATTGTATATTCCGCTGTGCTACTAACAACGCAGGTTCAAGAAAGAGTTCGAAACGCTATTCACCCCCCTCTAGCGGACGTACACGATCTAACAATTGGTATCAGAGCAAGGACTGCTCTTGATTGGACTAACTGCCGAGGGAGCATACGCTAGAGGAGAAGAAACAATGGAAGATAAGTTGGGGGACAACATCTACACCCCACCGCCCTACGACAATGAGGATTTCAACTATTGGCGGGCGAGGATGAAGAATTGGCTGAGCATGGAGTGGGAGTGCATGGTCATGCTAGAAGAGCCCTTCGAAGTTCCAAAGGACAAGCATGGAAAGAAGCTTCGTCCTAGATATTGGACTCAAGAGCAACAAGACTACTCTAGGGCAAACAAGAAGGTAATAGATGTATTAATTGATGTTTTGCCTAACAATGTTTTGAGTATTGTAGGAAATTATAAAAATGCACACGAATTATGGACCAAGTTGGTGGCATATCACAAGAACCCTACACAAACTCAAGGAGTAGATGAACCCGAGGAAGTGAGCTCAATAGCTCAAGAGGAGGAAGAAGTGTCCACATCCTCAAGTGAAGAAGAAAGTGAGAGGTCATCCACCTCAACTAGAGAAGAGGAGGAGGTCACCACCTCAAGGATTGAGGGGGAGGAGAGACCCTCACCTACACACGATCAAGAGGAAGTCTCCACTTCATCCAAGGGTGAAGAGGAAGTCAACCAAGCCTCAACCTCCACCAAAGCAAGGGCTAAAGACCACATTGTATGCTTTGGGTGCAATGAAAAGGGGCACTACAAGGATAAGTGCCCACTAGGTAAGAAAAAGGAGGTATACCCTTAACCCATTGTAATTTCCTTTAAAGCTAATGTGGGTTGTAGAATTGGTGAAGCTCAAGCTAAAAGGAAGAAGATTCGATGCTTCACATGTGGAGAACTAGGGCATTATCACACTAAATGCCTTAGAGAAGGTGAGCTAAAGAAGATGGAAAATCTAAGAAGATGGGAAAAAGAAGAAAGAAGGAAGAGAAGAAGCTCACAACAAGGAAGGACTACAAGGGTAAGGGAGGTACCCTCTAACCCTAGTTTAAAAAGAAATTCGATTTCAAGTTCTTCTTTACATTTCAAGAATCATGTTAATTACCCACCAATGCATGTTAGAACTCATGAGAATTATTTATTTGTGCATAATCATGGATTTAAGTACAATGATAGGACTAAGGATAACAAGGTAGATACAAATCCTAAGAAAAGCATGCATCATGGTAAATCTAAGACCTGTGTATCCAAGGATCAAGGCATTGACCCCAAGAAGGGGAGACAAATGCCTAAGAAAATGGATAGGTCTAGGAATGTCCAAAGTGGACATATGGAATCCAAGGTTAAAGGGCTAAAAGGGGAAAATCAAGCCTTAAGGGCAAGGCTTGATACTTTAGAGAAAACCCTAGAAAGATTCACGGTTGGATCTAAGGGTTTAGATATGGTGTTGGGTGGCCTAAACCGCACCAATGATAGATCGGGTCTAGGATACCGATCTAAGGTCTCCCATGCCAAAGAAAAGAGATATGTCGGGAAGGCATATGATTATGACAAGAAGGGGGAGTCCAAAAATGGCAAGGGGATGCCATTTAAAGGGAAAAAGGGTGGCTTAATCAAAGATGAGGTGTCTAAGGTTAAGTGTGTCAAGTTTCTAGGCCAAGAGTCACCGATGGAACACCGATGTGGCCTAGTGATGGTTGAGTCACCTAGGGAGGTGGCTAGGGCTAAGAGCTCAAGGGAGAGCTCTATAAGCCTTTGGGATATATGGTGAATTGACCTTAGGAGGGGTGCTCCTAGTGGTTTAGATGGACCATGGAGTGTGCCAAAAGAATTGGAGACGGACTTGAGTCTCAATTCTTGGATTTTGGCACGGTATTTTTGAGTTTCATGCATGGAAATATGACATTGGGGTCATATTGCATGAAAATTAGTTTTTGGTATGTAATTGTCATGTAAATCAATGCTAGGGATGCATTGTGGGGTGGCATGGGCAAAGACATCAAGAGGAAACAAAAACTAGGACTTTAGGTCAAGGTTTGATTGAAGTTTTTGGCTAGTTTTGGATTTTATGTCAAACATTGGAATGGTGATAGATACATTTTGGAATGTATTTTTCCCAAGTAGATAAGGGTACCACAAACCTCTCCACAAAATTTGGAAATTTTTGGATATTTGTGGAATTTTTGGCGCATTTCTGAATTTCGTCAGAAATGTTGAAATTTCAGACTCAGAGTATCAGTCGACTGCCATTTTGGCAGTCGACTGGTCAAGGCCAATTTTTGTATCAGCAGCTGGTTTGGGGTCCAAATGATGCAAAACAAGTGTATGGGGGGCTATTAAACATTGTTTATGATCATTGGGGATTAAAAGAACCAATAATTGAGATATTATTGGGGTCTTTTTGATGTATGGCAAAGGGGGAGAAGTTTGAGTTTAAGTTGGGAAACCAAACATACCTTTGCTAGAAACCCTAGGTTTAGGGGGAGTTGAGATTAAGGGGGAGCATGGTTGCTCCACTTGTGGCGTAAGGGGAACCTTGGAGAGGTTCTTAAAAAGCCTTTGTAAGTCCAATGTAGGTGGAGCTTGGGAAAAGCTTTAAAAAACCCGTGAAAATCCTAACTTGGAGGGTTAGGTGGTGAAAATCCTAACTTGGAGGGTTAGGTGTAGAAAATTCCTAACTTGGAGGGTTAGGTGTGGGATGCCTTGGGATAGGATCCATGTATGTATTGCATATGCATGATTTGAGCATTGTTTTTGCTAGTGACTATTGTTTTGCTTTCCCTAACTTAAACGTATTGCCAAACATCAAAAAGGGGGAGATTGTCGGAGCAATCGGCCCTAAGATGGTCCGGTGTGACCATGAGTTTTGATGTTTGGGCAAAGGGTTTAAGTTAGGATTACCCTTGTATTCTTATATGCGTATGTTGAGTGTGCAGGTTGTACAGGTTACGCATATGGACTTGACTGGACGGCCTCAGTACGGTGAAGGGAGGCATGGAGACAAGCTGAAGGCTTGTGTGCGCACCTGAGGGACCTTGGAGAGCAGGGACGATGAGCTGATGGGCGCGGACTTCAAGACATGCGTGAAGGATGGCATGGAGGCAAGCTGGAGGCTTGCGTGCATTCGAGGGACGGGAGCCGAAGATGAAGAGGGCGCGAAGGCAACAGTCGAGGCTGCGGAGGAGGAGACAGTCGAGTCGTGAGGGTACGAGTGCAGTGTGATTGTACTCGGGAAATCCTAGGGTTTGAGTGCGGAGTGGAATGTACTCAGGAAGGGTAACCTTAGGTGGGTGAGTAGACCAGTCGACTGGCCTAGGGGCAGTCGACTGATGGAACTCACAAAAAGGTCTTGCCTGGGACCAATTGACTGCCCTGGGGGCAGTCGACTGGTAGGTGGCTGGTGAGTTGGCTAAAATTCGAACGTTGGGGTGCAACGGTCGAATTTGGCTGGCACCAGTCGACTGCCCTGGGGGCAGTCGACTGGTAGCGAGAAATCAGCCCCGAGTCCTATTTAAAGAGGACTTCGTGGTGGCTGAGTTTCTTGATGAATCTTGCTTGGCTAAGGCAAGATAGTAGTCTACATTGTTCTCTAAGTGTCCTTGGTGTTGTGGCGAGGTTTCTCCACCCACAAGGAGCGATGAGTTCTAGCAGGAGGTTATCCGGGGTTTGATCCGCCGAAGGATTGTTGGATTAGTCACCCGACCGGGGTGGATACTAACTAAATCTGGTATTGTTAGCGTTGTTTTTGTTGTTTATTGTATATTCCGCTGTGCTACTAACAACGCAGGTTCAAGAAAGAGTTCGAAACGCTATTCACCCCCCCTCTAGCGGACGTACACGATCTAACATGAATCAGTATTACTTGGTTGTGGCTTGATATCCAGAGAAGATTCTGAAACATTCATTTGGTTATTCAAATCATGGTTGGCATGCATGAGAGGACGAGCTCCACGAGGTATTATTACGGATCAGTGCAAAGCTATGGAAATTGCAATTCTTGAGGTATTTCCAGACTCTCATCATCGCTTATGTCTTTGGCATATTATGAAAAAAATTCCAGCTAAGTTTGGTAGTCATGCCAACTATAAGTTGATAAAGAAAAATTTGAAGAATATTGTTTATAATTCTTTAACTTCTGAAGAATGTGATAGCAATTGGAAAAAATTGATTGAAGATTTTAATTTGGAGAATAATGAATGGTTGAGTTCTTTATGGGGTTGCCGTCATAAGTTGATGCCTGTGTATGTGAAAGATAAATTTTGGGTAGGAATATCAACAAGTCAAAGAAGTGAGAGTATGAATGCCTTTTTTGATGATTATGTTCATTCAAAAACAACTTTAAAATAGTATGTTGAACAATAGGACAGTGCTTTGAAAAGTAAGATTGAAAAGGAAAATAATTCTGATTTTGCATCTTTCAATTCAATTATTCCGGTCATTAGTGGTCATCCCATTGAAAAGCAATTTCAAAGTGTCAATACTAATAAGATATTCAAGTTATTTCAGGATGAAATCAAGGGTTTGATGTTTTGTAACACTTCGTTTGTAAAGCAAGAAGGGTCAACTATCTTATATGAAGCGGAGGAAACTGTATTGGGAAAAGAGGGAGCAACTCCAAAAGATGTGTCATTTTTAGTACTATATAATGAGGTAGATTGTGAGATGAAGTGTTTGTGTCGTCTCTTTGAGTTTCAAGACTTTTTGTGTAGACATTTGGTTTCTATTCTTTTTAAAAGAAATGTCACTAGAGTTCTTGAAAAGTATAATTTGGAACAATGGCGCAAAGACATTAAACATCGGTATCAAGGCGTTACCAAAATTTATGATCTCGTGGGCGCCCACCAACCAAAAGAAAGCAATCCAAAATTGAGCATTGTGAAAAAGGTGTCGGCAAAGAATAGAAAGGTTGAATTGATTATATTTTGGTTATAATTGATTTTAATTATTGTAGTTGTTAATATTCAACGTAAGTTCTTTGTCGACAGGTTGTGAGAGGTAGCGGTAAAGAACAACAAGTGTTAGGATCTTGGGATGGCTAGAGAGGGGGGGTTGTGAATAGCCACCCACCAAATCTCGCTTCTTTCTACAATCAGATTAGCAGCGGAAAACAACCAAAGCAGAAATAAACTAAAACAGAGACTAACACAGTGTTTACAAGGTTCGGGGATAACTTGATCGGAGAGAGTCTTGATCAGGGAGAGTCCTGATCGGTCATCTTGACCGATCAGGACTCGATCAGAGAGAGTCCTGATCGGTCATCTTGACCGATCAGGGAGAGCCCTGATCGGTCTCCTTGACCGATCAGGGAGTATCCTGATCGATTTGCGGACCGATCAGGGAGTATCCTGATCGGTTTGCGGACCGATCAGATTTATTTTTGTTCGATACAGAAATAGTTCTGATCGGTCTGTGGACCGATCAAACCGATTCCTGATCGGTCACCATGACCGATCAGGGTGATTCCTGATCGATCTATGGACCGATCACATGTGATTCTGTGTCATACAGAAATGTGTTGGATCAGTCGGTGGACCGATCAGATTTCAGATAAGTTTCTGAAACTCTGATACGTTCCAGAAACTGCTAAAATCGTTTCAAACACCCCTTATTATTATTATTTTTCTTTCCAACAACCATTCTATTATACTAAGAATTTAATTTCTTTGATCCTAAAGGTGTTCCCTTAACCAAAATTTATTCCTCCACACCATGAATCAAGTGGAAGGTCGTTTCCTTATGGATTTAAAATCCCAAAACAAGTTTGTATCAAGTTTGTATAAAAAACAATGCTCCAATAAATTTTACTTGATTGGAATGTCCAAGTATGTTCTTGGAACCAAACACACATGTATTATGCATTGGTTTTCCCCATACTTGGTCAATTAATGATCATTATCTCTTCAACCTCACTATTCAATGGATGCATTATACATTTTGAATAATTTGGTTGATCCTAACATCTCACCCCATTTCAAGCAATACAAAAACATTTTGTTAGATCTTATAGTTTGTGTGAGATGTCCCTAAGTTGCCTAGCAATTAGGAATGACCATGAAGGGTTTTTACCATGATCCTATTGTGCACGACACATCCCCAACTCCCTCCTTAAAAAACTAAATTCACTTTTGAGGAGTGGTTTGGTGAAAATGTCCGCTAGATTAGATTTTGACTCAACATGTGAGAGTACAATATCTCCTCTAGCAACATGATCTCTAATGAAGTGATGACGCACTTCAATGTGTTTGGTCCTTGAATAGTGGATTGGATTTTTTGTAAGGTTTATGATGCTTATGTTGTAACACAACACTTGCACACCCTTGTAAAATAATCCATAGTTCTCTAAGGTATGTATCATCCAGAACAATTGTGATACACTCTCCCCCATGGCAATATACTTCGCCTCGGTCGTGGAGAGAGAAACACAATGTTGCTTCCGACTTGACTAACTCACCAAAAATGATCCTAAGAATTGGCAACTCCCACTTGTGTTTTTCTAATCTAACTTGCACCCAGCATAGTCGGAATTGGTATAGCCTATCAAATCAAAAGACTCTGTATGGGGGTACCATAAACCAACTCCAATAGTTCCCTTAAGGTATCTCAAAATCCTCTTAACAGTAATTAAATGAGATTCATTGGTACATACTTGGTACCTAGCGCACATACCCACAGCAAAAAGAATGTCCGGGCGACTCGCTGTGAGGTATAACAAACTACCAATCATGCTTCTATATTGGGTCAAATCAACTGGCTTCCCACTCTCATCATTATCTAATCGCGTGTTAGTCGCCATGGGAGTGGTTACCTCCTTTGAGTCACTCATATTGAATTTCTTGAGCATCTCTTGAGGTATTTGGATTGATGCACATGAATTCCTTCTCTTGTTTGTTTGATTTCAAGTCCAAGGAAGAAAGTCAATTCTCCCACTAGACTCATCTCAAACTCACTCTCCATGTGCTCAATGAACTTATTCAAATAGCCCTTGTTGTTGGAGTCACAAATTATGTCTTCGACATATACTTGGGCTACAAAAATATTTTCACCATGTCACGCCCCGAGACCAATGGAGCCGCTGATCCAATATAAAATCAGACAACATCTCCCCTGTCCGACGGACAATTTACAAATACACACAACACACGCAGTTTATAAATTGGCCTCAGGCCTCAAAACAGATATATAATATATGAAAATGAACATATCGAAATGCTAAAACTCTGTAATACTCACCTGAGCTGCCCCCTGGGCAGGCGCGTAGCAAAACCACAAACACAAAGTCCAACAGAGGACTCAAAAATACAATACCGTACGAATAAATCCAATACAAGCCCACGACATATAAGAAAATGAATACAACGCATAAGAAATGCTATAAAAAGGAAAACCACGCGGAAGCATCCATCAACGGAGACGTAAGGACCAGGACCGGCAACTGGGCTCCTCCGGCGAGCTATCAACCTGAAACAAAAATATTACGACGGGTGGTGAGTCCAAGTGGACTCCGCGGGTATATAGAAAGATATGCATCACCAACAAAATAGCTGAATAAGCTATAAAGAAACAACAGAATACAGTCTCAATAGGAATAACAGAATATGCATAACTGAAAGTAACAACTGACTGTACATACCAGAAATCAGTCTATCCTGACCATAAAAGGACTCGTACCACACGAGTAAGTGCAGGGTCATCAAACCACACATAAGCATATCCTGTACATGCATGTCAAACAAGTGCAGCAAATAAATGCAGCAATCACAATCAAAATGCACAATGCATCATATGCACATGATGCAATGTCATGGTCACCCCTGACGCCAATCAAGCCACCAAGACAGGCGATACTGTGTCGGCCGAGTGGGTAGAGCTGTGACACTGTACGCACCCTGCTATCACTGCTCCTGAGTGACCGAGTGGATAGGATGCTGGCGGGGGACCACCCCCTTACCCCATGTATATATGAGGGAGCGTCGCTCTCATCTCCTCTGGTCTATGGGAAGAGAAGGGATTTCCGCCTGCTACCACGCTCTGAAACCACTACCCCTGAGCGGTCGAGCGGAGCAGTACAAAGCAAATGCACACACCCAACGGTATCCACTAACACATGAGTGGTCGTGTGTGCATATCATGTACCGGAAGACGATAGACTCAACCACAAGGGAGTCGTTGATCGCCGGCATGCAACAGTGCAGGTATGGTGCATGACTCAAACACATGCAACCCCTACCAGGTCATCATACATAACTCAACATAACATGCACAGGTCGATCACAGGTATAATAACATAACCATCATGCATCTAAGTGCACATGCAAGTAATAACAGAAAATCAAAATCAATGTAGATATCAAATGACATGCCACAATAACCCAATCAATCCATATCTAGACACACGTGCAAGTATGACTAGGATCAACCAATGCAACCATATAATGGTATGCTAATCCCTATCCACATACTTATGCTCATACCAATGTTATACAGAATCAGATAACAAATAAACGAGACTGTATAGAAAGAAATTTAGATCATATCCAAGGTCAAGCATAAGTATCAAGCAGGATAACAAAACGGTAGCAGATAAAGGTCAATATCAGCCTACTGCATCAACAATAAATAGTCATGCATAAAGATAACGTGGATCTAAAGAAGACAAGCAAGAAGTACCCGCCTCCAAGAGTGAAGTCCGTATCAAAGCAAAAAGAATCACCCGTCCAATGATCCACAATCATAAGTCCAAATCAATGCCCTGTATCAAAGGGCATAGTTTTAGCTATCATAACAATTATTAAGTAGCTAAACAAATCCCTAAACCGATTTAGGGTTACCCTAATCATCTCATTTCGTTTAATTACATCTAATTAAATGATTAACCCACGATTGTTTAGAATTAGGTTTCAAATTTAAGTTTAACCTAAGTTTAACCTATGTGGTCAACTCAATTGTGATCCACCACCTTTCCCAATTTACATTTCATCATCGAATCAAACACCCAATTACAATAGATCAAGGGTGCGCATTACCCCAAATCATCCTAACCCAATCAATACCGAATTAAGCTCTCACAAGCAGAACAGGATATAGAAGCTTACACCACAGAGATAATCTATCTTAAAACTTCAAACAATCCCTAAATTTCAAACTACATACACTGATCTAAAATCCAAATTAAACTAATATCACCTTCAATAAAGCAAAACATCAATCCTCCAACCATAATTCTTTTCCTACCACTAATTCAAGTATAAACTGACATAAGAAATCTGGGCATACAATAACAGAAACTACTCCATCCCAGAGCAATTAACAAAGGTAACATGTAGAGGAAAACATTTCATTACCTGAGCCCGAGCAGCCCTCCACGGCAGGAGCTCCTGATCACACAGGGAAATGGAACACACCAACTAGAACAAATGCCCAAGTTTTTAGTAGTTAATCCATCCAATTCAAGATTCAATCTAAGCAAATCCTGTCACCAACCAATCTGCTATCAAAATCCACATGAAGTAGAACCACTTCCATATCCAAAGACTGATCCAAGAACACAAAACCAAGAACGAATAAAACTCAGTTATATCTACTACATTTCAGTCTGATGCTAAAGTAAAATTCCACTCTAACAATCAATTCTTAAAGAACCCCTACCAAATCAAAGGCTTGCGGCAACCTCAAAACCAAATCAAGAAACCTTACCTGAGATTTTTCCAGCAGAACCATTCCCAATCGATGTCCTCTTCTCCCGTCGAGCTCTCGGTCTTGGATCCACGCCAGGCAAGTAAGCAAAACGTGACAGATTCCGTCATGGAGGTGAATCACTCACGGTTGGTTCAGCCACTGCCTCATAGATCTCATCCTGATCCGCCACATCACACGAAGATGGAGCAGTGCGCGAGGGAAGGATGAAGCTTGAGCCCCCCTAGCGGCTAGGGCATGCGAAGAAGAAGAAAGGAAGAGGAAGGGATCCGGTGCTCGTTTGCTTGGCTGCGAGCGATTGAAGAGGAGTCGGCGCTGCGGTTGTGGCTAGGTCACGCAACACTCCATGGAGAGGAAGTCTTGGGCATGGCCACGGGCGAGTGAAGAGAAGAGAAAAGAGGGGAAGGGTTAGGGTATAAGGGCTGGCTTTTTGCACATTAGCCCTCCAAGTTTCGGCAAATCCCAAGGATGCCCTAGAATTTCTATTTTTAAACATTTAGCTCCACATAACTTATGTTTCTAAATGGTTCAACCCTCAAATTTTAGTTTGGGTCTCCCAAACCCTAAACCTTCTTTCGAAAATTTTTTCGAATCGCGTCAAAAGTGTCGAATTTAACACACCATCTCTACGTAGGAATAGTGTAGGGTCTATTTGGCCTCTCACGAAGCCTTTTTCAATCAAAAATGTTGACAACCGCTCATACCAAGCACGAGGTGCTTGTTTTAGCCCATAAAGAGCCTTCTTTAGCTTAAACACGTGGTTTGAAAATTTAGAATTTTCAAACCCCGGTGGTTGTTCAACATAGACCTCTTCTTTAATGAAACCATTTAAGAAGGTTGATTTCACATCCATTTGATAGAGTTTGAAACCTCTATGTGTTGCAAATGCAAGCATCAATTGAATGTACTCCAATCGTGCCATGGGAGCATATGTCTCATCGTAATCAAGGCCTTCAACTTGACTATAGCCATTGGCTACTAAGCGTGCCTTATTTCTTACGATTTCTCCCTTATGGTTCAATTTGTTCTTGAAGACCCATTTAGTTCCAATAATTGTGGTCTTTTTAGGTCTAGGAATTAAGTCCCAAACTCAGCTTCTCTCAAATTGACCTAACTCATCTTGCATAGCAATAATCCAATCGGGATCATGCAATGCCTCGTCAACTACTTTAGGTTCAATTTCAGAAATCAAGGCGACCTTATTAGCATCATTCCTAAAGAATGATCTAGTTCTAACCCGATGATGGATATCTCCAACAATTTGATCTTGGGGATGACTAGAGGCTAACCTAGTTTGCCTTGGTGTTGGAGATGCTTCTTGGATGGTTTCACTAGACACAAGCTCAGACTCAAGATCAGGCAGAGCTCCATGTAGTCTAGGCTCACCATCATCAGACTCATCAGCAACACCTCCAATACTTGGACTTTCATCCAATCCTAATCTCCTAAGTTCGAATTGAACTCCTTCTACATCTCCTGAATGATCAATCACTTTTGGGGTCTCCTCAAATGTAACATCAGAAGATTCTTCAACTAACTTAGACTTCTTGTTGTAGACTCTGTAAGCTTTGCTGACAAGGGAATATTCGACAAGTATCCCTTCATCAGCTTTTGCTGTAAACTTTCCAAGATGATCCTTGGTGTTTAGAATGAACATCTTACACCCAAACACCCGGAGATGTCTAACTTTAGGCGGTCTTCCAAACCAAAGTTCATGTGGAGTCTTTCCTAAAAACCTATGGATAAGGACTCGATTTTGCATATAGCAAGCTGTGTTTACAGCTTCAGCCCATAAGTAGCTCGGTAAGGAGTACTCATTAAGCATGTTTCGTGCAGCCTCTTGTAGGACTCGGTTCTTCCTCTCTACAACACCATTTTGCTGTGGTGTTCTAGGAGTAGAGAACTCATGTCTATATTCTTTCTCTTGAAAAAATTCTAAAAACCTATGGTTTTGAAATTCACCTCCATGATCACTCCTAATGGTTTTGATTGTTGTAGATTTTTCATTTTCAGTTCTTCTACAAAAAGAAATAAAAATGTCTAAGGTTTGATCCTTATGTTTTAGGAAATAGGTCCATGTATATCTAGTATAATCATCAATAATCACAAAATAATATCTACTACCATTCAATGAAACTATGGTACTACAATCAAATAAGTCCATATGCAATAAATTTAAAGCAGTAGAAGTACTTACAACGCTTTACCTTTATGAGAAGTTTTTGTTTGTTTACCCATTTGACATGCATCACATAATTTTTCTTTTTCGTACTTGATGCTCGGTAAGCCTCGTACAAGTCCCTTGTTGGCCAGTTTCCGGATGTTCTTCATATTTATGTGAGCCAACCTCCGGTGACAAAGCCAAGATTCTTCTTCTTTTGACATGAAACACTTAACAGAGGCATTAGTAGCACATTTAAAAGAGACTTGATAAATGTTGTCTACTCTTGTGCCTATTAGCACTGTGTCATGTGTGTCATTGTATCCAACTAGACACTGACTTCAATTGTGTATCCCGCATCACACAATTAACTGACACTCAGGAGATTGAAGGTCGTCCCCTTGACTAGAAGGACATTCTTGATCCTAAGACATTCAGATATTTGAATGTCACATATTCCTACAACCTTGAGACTGTAGGACCGGTGTCGTCGATAGAGGGGGGGGGTGAATATCGACATTTAAAAATTTTCGCGATAAATCGTAAGCTTTCCGGTTCGTACTTAAATAGAGTGTTAGTAGCAGCGGAATATTAAACAGTAAAGTAAAGAACGACACAAAACAGACGACAGATTGCACACGTGATTTACTTGGTTTCCAACCCCCCAGGGTCAGTACATCCAAGGCATAAGCACGGGAACGCCCGTCCACTATTGGTCTCCTTTCCGAACTTTCCGGAGGCGGAGAAACCCGTCTTACAATGCAATAATTACAATAAAAAATATAGAAAATTTAGTGTAGAATAATAAAAGCAAACCAAAACAAAATGATTGAAGACTCGGTCGATTTGGATCTCCGAAGTGTCGCACACTTCCTCCTGGAGCCTCCCGATCATATAGAGCCTTGTCTTTAGCGCTTTATCGTCAGTCAGAAAGCTCAGAATGGTTCTTGGAAGTTGTGTACTGAGCCTTGGGGTCGAAGCCCCTTTTATAGGCTTCATTAGGGCGCCTGTGTTGATGGGGGAGGCTCAAAGGGCTTGGTCAAAGCTCATCCTCGCGCTGAACTCGCAAAGCTGATATACCTGCCTTATTGGGCGCCTGTATTGATGGGGGCGCTTGATTCATTCAGGCGCCTAAGTCAATAGGGGCGCCTGTATCAATGGGGGCGCCTGTATCAATAAGGGCACTCGGGAAGCTATTTTTCAGCCTCTTTATGTTTGTTTGCTTGCTTTCTCTTCAGTTTAGGTACCTGCAAGATACACAAACACAAGGAAAACAAGTAGATAATCTTAACCTTAAAGAGATGGTTCTGACTTCGGATTTCCACGAAACCCTAGGTCGAACCGACGCAAGTTCCCACCCCCGGGAACACGCCTTTCACCTACTCCTTTCAGGAGACGGTTGCCACCCAATCCATTTGGGTGGACTTTCGCTTAGCCTCCGATACTCTTGGATCTCGAGACGTCCGAACCTTGACCCGTCTCTACTTCTGTCCTTAGTCATCGCTCAACTAAGTTGCTCAATCCCTCGGACCAAGACTTCGTGCCCAAACCCTAGGTCCAGGACTTCGGTGCCCAACCCTCGGCCAGGTCTTTGTCCCCAATTCCTCCAATCGGTGCCCAACCCTCGGCCAGGACTTCTTGTCCAGTCCTCGACCAAGACTTCGTGCCCAACTTCCAGTCAGGTCTTCGATGCCCAGCCCTTTGCCAGGACTTAGTGCCCAATCCATGATCAGGACTTAGTGCCCAATTCTTCGAACCAGGACTTATTGCTTAGGTTTACTAGGACTTTCTTTCACTTTGGTACTCCTCCTTTGCTCACCCTTCCCTTGTTCAATGTATCACTGACTTAAGTATATTGTTAAACATTAAAACACTTAAAGGAGAACATCACTGATGCAACTTGCACCAACAGAGACTACCATTGTTACCAAATGAAATATTACCTCTACTTTTGCTTTGTAGGGTAGTGAATAACGATTTATCCTCGGTCATGTGTTTGGAGCACCGACTATCAACAAACCATGTTGATAGATGCTCCCCCTCAACCAATGCCTACACAACACGAAAGATAGATGATTTAGATACCTAAACCTTGGGACCTAATGCACCTACAATGCAAGTCTTTGGCACCCATGCCTTGGTCATTTTCTTCCTAAGTCCTTGAACCCTAGAAACATTTGATGATTTAAATTGGGTTCTACACATCAATGATACAAAACTAGGTTCCTTAGATTGGTAACCTATATCGGCCTTGTTGTAGACCGCTCTTTGGGCATTGAGGATCATATCTAAGGTCTTAGAGCTAGTTGAAAATTTTCCAAGAAGATTCTTGAGTTTTTCAACTTCACTCTTTAAGGTCTTGTTCTCATCCTCAAGGACCTCAATATGCAAATCATCTATTTCATCATCCTTAGAGATTCTCAATTATTCTACTTCTAACTTTAAGGATTTTACCTTGTCCTTAGATTTTTTAGCAAAGTAGTCAAGCAAGCAATAGTTCTATAGCACATATCAAGCTCGGGAGAGATTACCTCTTCATCATCCGAAGATGATGAAGTCGCGGTTGAAGGGTCACTTGACTCGTCACCACTCTCTATGTTTGATCTCCTAATGTCATAAGAGTCACATGACGGGTACTCTTCTCCTCCTTTTCCTCCTCGGATGAGCTAGATGAGGACTCATCCCATGTGGCCTTTAATGCCTTCTTCTTCTTTGCCTTCTCCTCCTTCTTCTTGAGTTTTGGACACTCACTTCTATAGTGCCCCTTCTTGCTACATTCATAACAAGTGACATTAGTTTTATCAACATTATTTTCACTTGTTTTACCTTTCCCCTTGTAGCGTCGACTCTTCCTCATCATTCTTCTCACAAAGTTTGTCATTTCAGTTGATGAAGAATCGCTCCCGTCCTCATCGGATTCGGATGAAGAAGAGGAGACCTCCTTCTCCTTCTTTTACTTCTTCTTCTTTCCTTTGTCCCCTGCAACAAGAGCAATACTCTTCTCTTTTGGGCCTTTGTTAGCAAGCTCATGTAGCTTTATTTCACAAAAGAAATAATCTAATTTTACAATGGAAAGGTCCTTGGATACCTTGTAGGCATCTACCATGGATGACCACAAGGCATTCCTAGGAAAGGACTTGAGTACATACCTTACGAGGTCACGGTTCTCGACCTTCTCATCGATCAAGTGCAAGCCATTAAGGATCTCTTTGAACCGACCATAAAGCTCGCTCACGGTTTCACTTTCTTTCATGAAAAGATTCTGGAGTTGGTTGAGGAAGAGATCCCTCTTCGTTATCCGGGAGTCTCGAGTGCCTTCATGTAGCTCTATGAGCTTGTTCCACAGATCTTTGGCACTTGAGAAGGGACCAACCTTAATAAGTTGATCCTTGGTCATCCCATACTGCAGAGTGACAACTGCCTTGGCATCTGCCTCTCCTTTTCTTGTTTGTTCTGCTGACCATCTTGATGACTCAAACTCCTTGCCCTCAGCATCCTTTGGAGGAGTGAATCCCTCCTTGACTGAGAACCACATTCCAATGTCAATTTTCAAGTAATACTCCATCCTACTTCTCCAGTATTGGAAATCTGCTCCATCAAAAAAGGGTGGACGGTTGGTGCTGAAACCTTCTCCTCTCAAAGCCATCTTCTTGCTCTTAGGATGTTAATCCGGTTGAAAGAGAACCAAGCTCTGATACCACTTGTTAGGATCTTGGGATGACTAGAGAGGGGGGGGGTGTGAATAGCCCCACCAAAACTCGCTTCTTCCTACAATCAGATTAGCAGCGGAAAACAACCAAAGCAGAAATAAACTAAAACAGAGACTAACACAGTGTTTACAAGGTTCAGGGATAACTTGCCCCTACTCCTTGGCGTGCCCGTGAGATGGGCGATCCCTTGATCTTCGGTAGATCAGACCCCGGAATGAATCCGGCTAAAAACTTCCTTCTTCTTGGTGGAGTAACCTCTCCACAAATGTCTCAGAAGTATATCAAGTGAAGCACAAGAGACTAGAAAAGGAAGCTTACACAACAGATGCACACCACCTTAAGCACAAGCACCAGTAGTAAGCAGAAAGATCAAGCAAGAAGAAAAATACAGAGAACACCAACAACTCAACAGCAAAAACCCTTCGCAGATTTTCTAATCACCATTCTCCGTTGTTCTCCTCTGCTTTGCCAACTTCTTCTTCTTAAGCCTTTCTTTTGCACACATTCAAGCGTCGTCACCCACTGACCCCTTCTGAGCTCTCAACATACTGAAGTCATCTTCTTCAGCTGAAGCTTGAGGTCAGGTGTCGTTGAAACCTGCAAATGTGTATCAAACAGAATAGCACCATGGAAAGTCACCCTTGACCCTTCTTCTTGCTCCTTCATTTGAATTTTAAAGCTCTGTGTTGTCAGCACACTTACAGATTCATTAGCGAAGCAAATCAGAACTACGCTAACAACAATTTGAATTAAAGTTCAGAGGTGTTGATCGGTCACCTTGACCGATCAGACAACCTCTTGACCAATCAGACTATATCCTAATTGGTCCAGTGATGTTCTGATCGGTCACGTTGACCGATTAGAACCCAGGGGATTGGCCACCAGACCAATCCCTAAACTCATTAAAATTTTAGTCAAAGAACCTGATTGGTCACCAGACCGATCCCTAAACTTACTGGAATTTCAATCAAAGCACCTGATCGGATAAGGTGACCGATCAGGCAAGTGCCTGACCGATTAGGATCCATCCTGATTGGTACAGGTCTGTTCTGATCATTTGATTAATTCATGGTCAATTCTGACCATGACTAACTCATATTAGACCCTGAGTCCAGCGAACAGGCTCCCTTGCCCTCTCTGACTCAGTCTGGTCCGGAGAACGAGCTACCGAGTCCTCTCCGACTTATCCCGATCCAGAGAACGAGCTACCGAGCCCTCTCTGACCAAAGTCCGGAGAACGAGCTACCAAGCCCTCTCCGACTCATCCCGGTCCAGAGAATGAGCTATCGAGCCCTCTCTGACCAGAGTCTGGAGAACGAGCTACCGAGCTCTCTCTGAATAGAGTCCGGAGAACGAGCTACCGAGCCCTCTCCGACTCATCCCGGTCCAGAGAAAGAGCTACCGAGCCCTCTCTGACCAGAGTCCAGAGAACGAGCTACCAAGCTCTCTCCGACTCATCCCGGTCCAGAGAACGAGATACCGAGCCCTCTCTGACCAGAGTTCAGAGAACGAGCTACCGAGCCCTCTCCGACTCATCCCGGTCCAGAGAATGAGCTACCGAGCCCTCTCTGACCAGAGTTCGGAGAACGAGCTACCGAGCCCTCTCTGACCAGTACACTTAATCTGAACTTAACTATCTGATCTCAATTCTCACTCAACCAAACTTAAATCGATGTCAACATCAATATAACAATCAGGTCAAACTGCATCAACAACAAGAATTATCAAATTTTGAGCATACAAATATGATCACTGATACGAGTAGTCAGAGTAGCCATAATGTAAGTTCCTATTTTTATGTTTTCTTTTGGAAATAGTTAGACTAGCTGATTTTGTAATACGATCACTGATATTTTTTGGAAGTATCTATAACTTGTTATTTAACTACTGTGCTTAACTACTATGCTTTCTTTGCTAATAATCATATTTTCTTTTTTTGTGGTTAGATTGTAGCTGAATCAGTTGTATGTTCAACAATTTGATGAGAGAGGAAGATTGCTACGAGGCTTGTTGTAATGTTAGAACCTGTTGTGAACTGTGGTGATGTTTCAGTGAACCTATTGTGAACCTGTTGCTAGGAGGCTTGTTGTAATGTTTCAGTGAACCTGTTGTGAACTTGTGAATTTTTTTAACTTGTGAACTTGTTTCAGTGAACCTGTTGTGAACATGCTAGCAGGCTATGTGTTGTAATGTTTTAGTGCTTTGCTCAGTTTCAGTTTTAGTGCTTAGCTAAGGGTCTATATGATTTGCACCAGCACAATGCTATGTGATGATTTATGCTATACAAAGCTGACCTTTTTCATACGCTTTAGAAATGTTGCCAATTCTGGAAAATGTTGTTGTCTGACCTTTTACATACGCTACAATGTTGCTGTGTAGTGTGGATGATATGAAGTTTACATTCTTGCATTTGCCTGGTGTTTGTAGTTATGTTGAGTTTCTGCATACACTTGTGCACATAAATAGATTTTTAGTAATAGTGATTATGCTCACATCTTTCTTGTCTTTTTCTAGGACCCTCTTGGAAAGAAAAATGATGAATGCAGAAACTTTTTTACTCGTTTAAGTGAATCTCTATTGAATTGGGGAAGCAGATTGGCTGCTAATGCAAGGTGAGTAATATATCCTGCAAATTCCATCAATTTAGAAAGCATTACAAAATCTTCAATATGCAAGACTTTGGTTGTTAGTCAGATGCCATCCCCTACAAAATCTTCAATGTGCCATTTGAGCTTAACATGCATTTCAGTGGATTGATTCACATGTTAACCTACCCAAAGATGTCAGAAGAACTGTGTAATCTACTGATGCCCCTTCCTGGTTTGAGCTCCACAGCGATGGCTCATATGAGCTACTTTGACACAATGCTCATTGCTCCCACTCCGGAAGATATGCGATCCAGTCATTTGCAGAGCGCGGTTTCAGTCTTCACTTATTTTCTATCAGAGATCTCAACATGATTATCAATGTCAGCTTTTGCCTTTAAACGTTGTTGTCTGAAGATCCAATTGTACCCGGGATGTGAGATGCCTACTCGTGTAAATTCCTGATGCTAGTATGCAATCTAGTTTGTAAGGAAAAGAATAGTGAATCGGTGAAGCATATAATTCCAGTCTCGATGCCTAGTTTAGCCAATTGGTTGGGTGAGTAGTCCAAATTCTTGTTCATTAGTTAAAAGTCACCAATTGGATTTGGGAGTCTTAAATTGGATCAATACTTAACATAAATCAACATGGATTATTATCTTGGTTGTTTTAACTCTTGTTCATGATTGATTTAGTTGGTAAGTGTATGAAATAATGATTCATCAGGTTGTATAATATCGAATTTGAGGCGATCAATTTGGTCTTACGAAAGCTTTTCATCGGCTCTCAGGTAAATTTTGGTGCCATTTTAATTGTATAAGTAGCAATTGTATCTGACTGGGGTGCATGAACTACTTGAGGCCTGACTTGAAAAGAGGCACCTTCTTGCAGCAGGAAGTAGATTTTATAATCCGACTCCATTCTTCTTAGCAACAAGTCAAGTTGCTTGGAAATGAAATATAAAGACATTTATTGTAGTTGTTCTCTACCTGCTTTAACGTCTGACTTTAGAAATAAACACAAAAAAATATAGATAAATGTCTGAATTTAGACATAAGCACAAAAACGCAAATAAAACAAAACATTTACAACAATCTTGCAATAGGCATTTCAGGTGCAATAGGTTTGCAACAGGCAGTTCAAGTGTATATTTAGACACAAAACAAAACATGTACAACAAAAAACTATTCCAAATTTGTGGAATACAATACATTGGAGATATGTTATAGGTTCAAATTTGCCAGTTAGCATCCACAATTTGTACGTCATAACGGGGATATCAGTTATCTTCATCCGAGGAGAAAGCCGCACGTGTGACAACCCATATAATCCAACCAATCACCACCACAAGTATTTGTGTAAACATTCTCTTTGTAGTATTCAATTCAAGGAGTAGCTTGCAATTGTCAGTCTTCAACTCCTTCATAGTATTCTCTGCACTTCTAACTGTTAATCTTCTAATGCATGAAATCGTGAACGAATCTACATATTGAAAAACGGTAAACACTTACAGTGGATTCAACGCGTCCTTCATTGTTCTTCGCGCTTGTCGTCGGAAGAACGATCACGAGTCGGAAAGTCCTTCAACGTCCACAAATCAAATCCCTCTTCCGACACAATTTTCCTCTGTGGAAAACTCGTTGCCGAAAGCTCCTCGGATGCTTCCGATGCGCTTCTTGTCTCTTGCACACCTCTTGCACTTGAATGAACCCCTTACCCCCTCCTTATATAGGAGAGGATAGGGAGTAGAAGTAGTGGAGAGGGAGGGGCAACAAGCCCCACTCCCTTGGCAACGTGTGCAGTTACTACACACGTTGCCCCACTTCTATCATCTCCCACTCATACAAGTTAAGTCACATAGATAGTACAAGAATCAGGTCACAAAGACCATATAGTCACATAGACTAATACAAAAATCAGGTCACAAAGACCATATAGTCACATAGACTAATAGAAGAATCAGGTCACAAAGACCATATAGTCACATAGACTAATAGATCATCCAATTCATACTTTAGGGAAAATGATTCGTGCGATAGCAAGCATACTGAGCAATCATTGCTAAAAAAGTTGTGACACTTAACTTAGCTGCTCTCTGAGTGATCAATACCAAGAAAGTTGTTACACTTTACTTAGTCGCTCTATCACATGAATCAGAGACATCAATCACTTGCTTTTACCCCAGACTAAATCATTAACATTAATATGAACATCTCTAATCCCTCGTGATGACCATTAAGTCAAGAGCATGTTCAGTATTTCCATTCAATACAATTATTCACAATCACATTTTAAGTACTTAACAAAAAATGTAATTGGTCGACCAGTGAATAAGTGTCAATGATGTAAATCTCTCTTAGTCTTCCTATTTAGCTTGAATCTATTCATTTTAATCAGTTGCTTTCCTAGTTATGCTCCATAGACCGAATCATCCATAGCCAATAGGATACATGCTAAGGTAGCAGACACTGATTAAAATTTCAAGCAGACAACTAAATAGTCACATAGGGTAAATCTGAGATTAACTTATAATCTCAAGGGTCTCACATAGTAGAGAAGCAGGGATCCATTCTTCTACTACCCTTATTGTCGCTATAGCACATGTGGTATGAATCACATGCTACGATGTTTTTCTCTTTAAAAAAAGAGTGCATGTTTTATCAAAATTAACATCGTACAGATTTGATCTAGACATACCTAATGTCTAATCCTGAATTCAACTTATGAATTCCTATCTGGCTATAAACAGATTCAGTAAATGGTGGGTTCATTTACTCCGATCATTACATAAATGATCTCATCTTGATACAGTAAATCAAGACGACTCCAACTTATGAGTATGTCTCTATTTATAGCTACATAAGTTATCCCATAAGTAATAGTCTTACCTCTATTTATACTCAACAAATAGAGATTATTGTTCATGTGAGTGGACCAATCTCAACCTGCCAACATGCTTATCGAGACTTTATCCAAAATGTAACGCCAATAAACACTGAATAAATCATGGCACTTTCATATATTTGATTGTTTTACATTGTGTTACATTTTACGAAGTCCCAAAGACTTCACAAAACCAAGAAATGACTCTTTAGTCAATGGCTTAGTAAAAGGATCTGCAAGCATAGCACGGGTAGGAATATACTCAAGGACCACCTTTCTTTTATCCACAATATCCCTTACATAATTATATTTAATTTCTATGTGCTTGCCTTTACTGTGATATTTGGGATCCTTGGAAAAAGCTATTGCAGCTTGATTGTCACAATACAATGTAACAGGACTCCCACTATCCTCAGCAATCTTCAAATGCTTCAGGAACCTTCTTAACCAGACAGCTTCTTGTACAGCCGCTGCACAAGCCACATATTCGGCTTCCATTGTTGACAATGCTACACAAGCCTGTTTCTTGCTATTCCATGAGATGGCGCCACCATTCAGCAAGAAAGCATAACCCGATGTGAATTTTCTGTCATCAAGGTCTCCTGCCCAATCTGCATCTGTATAGCCCTTCAGGCTCAACTTTGATCCTTGGAAGCAGAGACAATAATCTGCCGTCCCTTTGAGATATCTGAATATTCTCTTCACCGCCTTCCAGTGTCTCGATCTTGGGTTTGACTGGAAACGGCTAACTAAGCCAACAACATAGCTGATATCTGGGCGTGTACACAACATAGTGTACATTAAGCTACCAATGGCACTGGCATATGATTTTTTCTTCATATCGGCTATTTCATTAGGAGTCTTGGGATACATACTTTTGCTCAGAACAGTGCCTCTCGCTATAGGAGTTTGTTCAATGTTGCAGTTTGACATATTGAAGTGTTGTAACATCTTAGTAATATAAGCCTCTTGAGACAAACCCAAAAGTCTTTTTGTTCGATCTCTAATGATCTTTACCCCTAAGATGTACCCATATCTATTATGTCAAATTGTGATGAAAGTCACGATTTGATTTCTATCACAAACTGTATGTCATTTCCAGCTATTAGCATATCATCAACATATAATGATAATATGACAATCTTTCCTTTATCCTCTTTGAGGTATACATAATGATCCTCATTGATCATTTCGAAATCATAAGACAAAATGACTTCATTAAATCTTATGTTCTATTGTCTCGACGCTTGCTTTAGCCCATATATAGACTTTTTAAGTCTACATACTTTATCCTCTTGGTCTTCAGCAATATAACCTTCTGGCTGTGCCATATAGATTTCCTTGTCAAGATTACCATTAAGGAAAGCCGTTTTTGCATCCATCTGATGTAATTCCAAGTCATAATGTGCTACTATAGCTAAAATGACACGTATTGACACAAACTTCACAACAGGGGAAAATGTCTCTTCAAAATCAATACCCTCCATTTGGGTATATCCTTTTGCAACTAGACGAGCTTTGTATCTATTAATCGATCCATCTGCCTTCCTCTTGATTTTGAGAATCCACTTATTCCCAATAGCCCTTCGGCCTGGAGGAAGATCGACTAAATCCCAAACCTGATTCTTTCTCATAGACTCCATTTCTTCATCCATTGCAATTCTTCATTTTTCTTTAACTGAGCATCTCAATGCTTCCTCAACCGTTCGAGGTTCGTCATCGTCAATAGGGAGAATCATTAATGCCTCATTCTCAATGTCAAACCTTCTTTTAGGAATAATCTTGCGATTACTCCTCCGCAGGTCTGACTGTTGAGAAATTGAAACTGATTCGTTCATTGGCAAATCACTCCCACTGGGTAGACTAGATTCAGGATTCTCCTGTGATTCCTGATTTGTTGATAAAGGAACAATATCCTCCTCCTCTATAGCAAATAGAGGAATCGATTTATGAACTTCACCTCTTGTTGGGAACTCAGTTTTGAGAAAAATCGCATCTCTAGACTCTATTTCAGAGATGGTTCCATCTTGCTGCTCACCAATAAAAACATAACCCTTAGAAGTATCAGAATACCTTACAAAGATACACTTTTTACCCCTTGGTCCTAGTTTTCCATATTTGTGAGTCTTATCATGAACGTAGGCAGCTGACCCCCAGGGTCTCAGATTACTCAAATCTGGTTTTTTGCCTGTCCAACGTTCATATGGTGTAAATGGAATAGACTTAGAAGGCACTCGGTTAAATATATAGGTAGCAGCTAATAATGCATCTCCCCAATAGGAAATAGGTAAATTAGCTTGAGCCATCATAGACCTAACCATATCTAGAAGAGTTCTATTTCTTCTTTCAGCAACCCCATTTTGCTGTGGAGTTCCAGGGATCGTTAGTTGTCTAATAATCCCTTTCTCGTAACATATTGTCTTAAACTGATCAGACAAATATTCACCTCCACGGTCAGTGCGTAAGGTTTTAACCTTACGATCCAATTGATTCTCAACTTCGTTCAAATAACATTTGAAGCAATCTAATACTTCATATTTATGAGAAATCAAATACACATGACCGAAACGTGTGAAGTCATCAATAAATGTAACAAAATAGGAACTTCCATGTCTAGCCTTTACATTCATTGGACCACATACGTCCGAATGAATTAATTGCAATGGTGAATTAGCTCTAATAGCCTTACCAAATGGTTTCCTTGTTGCTTTTCCAGCAAAACAATGCTCACATATGGACAAGTTAATCTTAGCATGAGTGCCCAATAGACCCTCCTTAGCTAATCTATTCATCCGTTCTTGTCCGATATGTCCTAGTCTAGCATGCCAAACTTCCTCATTAATATTAGCATCACTAGTAAGAGCAATGTTTGAAAAACAACTATTAATTCCATAATTAATATCTTTTTCTACATCAAGAACCATGAAACCATTCATTACATAACCACATCCAATTAACACGGAGTTAATACGAAGTTCCACACAACGACTGAAAAAATTTATTCAATAACCCAAATCAAGAAGACTAGTTACAGAAACTAGATTCCGTCGAATCTCAGGAGCATAAAGGACATCATGCAGAAACAGAGTATGTCCACCACGTAGGTTGAGCTTGCAAGTGCCAATTCCTTTGACTTCAATTCTTGCATTGTTTCCCACATATATCCACTTATTGCCAGCTGGTACTCGACGGTATTCCACGTATGTAGCTCGATCACGAGCTACATGGTTCGTTGCTCCTGAATCTATAATCCACAAAGGATAAGAATCAGCTAACAACACTGAACTAGCAACATAATGCTCGTGAATAGAAAATAAATATGGATCTACCTTTTTCGGCTCAGTACATTCCCGAGCAAAATGGTCTTTCTTGCCACAGTTATAGCAAGTCAACTTGCTCTTAGGTTTCTGTCCATACTTCTTTCTTTTAACATTCTTCATGATTGGGCACTGCCCAGCATCAGCAGCTTCTTTTCCTTTTCCCTTTCCTTTTCCTTTCTTGAACCATCTTTTGTTATTCTTGGGTCCAGAGCCTTTAGCTACAAAAGCTTGTCCAGAAATCCTCGCGGATTCTATTCTCTCCGCCTCCAATTCAACATGACGTGAGACATCAATGAAAGTCTTTATACTTTCACTATGTGTAAGGTTCTGTTTCATTGATTCCCAAGAATCAGGAAGGGAACGAATAACTGCTTGAACCTGTTGTTCATCAGTCAACTCATGACCAGCAGTTTTCAGCTCTCGAATCATATTCCCCATTTCCCTCAGATGTTGGGTCATGGAGACATTCGGGCATTTCTTATAGCTGTCAAACTTGATTGTCAGCTGACGAAGCTTGCTTAAGCTAACTCCACTGTATTTATCTCTCAGGACAACCCAGACAGCATGTGCCGATGGTAATGGCTCATACTCATATACCAGGTCATCTACCATTGAACTAATCAAAATACCCTTAGCAGTGGAGTTCTTTTTCTTCCATGCCTTATAGGCATCAAGATCACGTCTATGCTGAGCTGTAGAACCATCTGCAGGTTCTACCATAAATTGATTAACAACTTCTAGAACTTCTTGTTCCTCAAGTACATACTGTATCTTAAGGTGTCATATTTTGTAGTTGTCCCCATTTAATTTTTCACCTTTGTTGAGTTCAGCTATTATGTTCTTCGTTGTCATGCTCTAACATAAATAAACGCATTATTTAGTTATTCAGTGTAACTCATATGCATGTAATCAATAACTAACTCATTGTAAATTAGAGTTGGTTTACAAAATCAAGTGGTAACTATGTTCCCACTCATCCTCTGTATATCCAATCTAATAGACATTGATTAGTTATTTTACATACATCCCATCATATGAACTAATCATAAATGAACTTATCATTGAAATGAACTAATCATTAATATGTTTGTTAACACATAATAAAACTTTTCATAGAATAAAACTATTCATACACAACGACAGTAACTTACTACATGACTAAAAAACACTGAGCAAATACTGTTTCTACATAACAACAGTAACTAAGACAAACTCTAATAAACTAGATAAGTTAGTACTACTCCCACTAGGACAAAGACTAACGCGGTGGTAAATACTATCCCTTTCATCCCAGACTTGATGAGAGGTAGTGTAACTTCAGGATCCTCCACCGATTCTATAGGATCCTCCTCGAATTCTTCAATTGGATCCATCTCTGGATCTTCTTCGAATTCTTCAAGATCCTCCTCGATTTCTATAATTGGATCCATTTCTGGATCCTCTTCTAGTTCGTCCTCCGAGTCTTCCAGATCTTTTTCCGAAAAGTTTAGGCGAAGTAGTTCTCTACACAGCTCGGTATATGAGATACGCCCCTCAAAGCATCCCCAGATACATCTTGCAGCTGTTCCACCACGTCTCGGCAATGAATGAATCAATGCCCCGATCCGGTAGTTATCTAGGACTGGGAACTCTTCCTGTTCGAGTTTCCAAAATAGACGATCAAGCCTTCCCATATGCCCTTAGATGCCTAGATGTGGGCGGTAGTCAATCTCCTCTATCTGTGCCCTTAGCTCATTCCGTCGCACATCGCGACGAGTCATTGTGGTAATAAATTTCGGCATCTGGAATTGAAATACACAATGTCAGTACAAAACCGACAAACCAATAACAAAACTGGTTCAATTCCATTCAAAATTATGCATAAACCCACAAAGTAATAAACAGATAAGAAAAACAAATTTTCTTGATTTGGGATCTCTATTGACTAACACCTTGGGCTGATCGATTGGGAAATCGAATCCTTAGTCTGGGTCCATTATCCTCATTAGAACTAATCTAATCGGACAGGGATGACTTACCTTAGTCGTTAGCTCATTTAATTCAAAGTCAATATCTATTGATCGAACCAAACAAATCGGCTCTGGTTTGTATTAAACTGATCTGATTAAATTAACTAGTGGTTTGAACTAGATCCTGATTTTATTGGATCAATTTGGTCTAGTCAAACCAACTAATGGTTCGAACTAGACATAAACATAGTTGGATCAAGTAGGTCTGATTAAATCAACTAATAATTTAAATTCCAGTTGAAATGAACCAACTTAATCGGATTTAATTAATTCTAATTAAAATCCAATCCATTTAATCAAATTTTGGTCTAGTTCCAATAGCCAATAGCCAAATTTTAATACAAATTTAACCAAGCAATAAGCTATTTAATTAAAGCACAAAGCTAACTAAATTTAATGGAAGCAAAAAAAAAACACATGCAGTTTAATTAAAGCACATGCAAAATTTTTTCAACAGATTAAAATTTGCATGCAAGAATTTTTTTTTTTCATCGTTTTTTTTCTTCACCGTTTTATTTTTTTTCGAGTTTGCTTCCGCCGCCTGCATTTTTTTTTCGGCCGTCCAAAGTTTTCACCGCGACGAACGCGGTTAATCGGTAGTGTGCAACACGACCGAGTGGGATCGTCGGTTCGCAACGCTAACAATTATTTTACCGACTCAAAAAAAAATCTGCCGACACAAAGCCAACCGACTCGAAAAAAAATCTACCGACACAAAGTCGACCCACTCGAAAAAAATCTGTCGACACAAAGTCGCAATTTTTCGACGAATTCCGACGAAGTTTTTTTTTCATGCTACTTAGAATATCTACATGCTCTGATACCAATGTTAATCTTCTAATGCATGAAATCGTGAACGAAACTACATATTGAAAAACGGTAAACACTTACAGTGGATTCAACGCGTCCTTCGTTGTTCTTCGCGCTTGTCGTCGGAAGAACGATCACGAATCGGAATGTCCTTCAACGTCCACAAATCAAATCCCTCTTCCGACACAATTTTTCTCTGTGGAAAACTCGTTGCCGAAAGCTCCTCGGATGCTTCCAATGCGCTTCTTGTCTCTTGCACACCTCTTGCACTTGAATGAACCCCTTATCCCCTCCTTATATAGGAGAGGATAGGGAGTAGAAGTAGTGGAGAGGGAGGGGCAACAAGCCCCACTCCCTTGGCAATGTGTGCAGTTACTGCACACGTTGCCCCACTTCTATCACTAACATCAGCCTCTAACTTGTTTATTCTTCTTAGCAATCCTGGTATTAATTGTGTCGATCTACTACACATCTCATCATCAACCCAAGTCCAGAAATCACACCCTCCACTCTGCGATTCCAATTTATTTATGAGGTTTGTTGTTCAAAGTTTTGCATGAAAGAAAAAACAAAATATGTTTACCCTACCCTACCTCATATAGCGAACATATGGCAAATCTCCTGCCTAGGTTGTCATTAGTCCATGAGGTGATGATTTTCGCCATTAGTCCACATCTACATTTCGATAGATTGGTGGTGTAATAATTGGGCATGGTTAACCTTCCCTTTTTAACTTGCAAGCACAAAAAATTGCTACAATTTCTATTATAATTGATCTCTAAATTGTTGAAATGGAATCAACAAGCAGTGAGTTTAGTGCACATTACCAATAAGCAGTGAGTAGACGCCTTTGTCACCAAATTAGGGTTGAAACAAGATGCACACCTTTGTCACCAAATTAAGGTTGAAACAACACACCTTTCTTATGGCTTCGAAGCTGGGTCGGAGTCGTAGAGCAGAGGAACAACCAAATTAGGACAAAGGAAACAACAACAGAATGCTTAAAACGAGCTGGGTCCAAATTAGGGCAGAGGAACAACCAAATTAGGGCAAAGGAACAACCAAATTAGGGCAGACGAAACGAAGCTTCGGCTTCTGTCCGGGACTCCCAAGATCTCTGGTGAGTCGAAACCCAGGCAGCGCGGCGTTCGTCGGAGTCGCGGAGTCAACCCAAGGCGCTCGGATGATGCAACACCGTCCCGAACCTCGGCGCACGTTTGTCGGAGCAACGGACGAAACGTGGCCGTGAGGCATCGGCGCCCTCGCAACAAGGGAGGAAGACGGAGTTGCTTCTGTCAAAGGGCTTCTGTCGACGCGAGGGTTGGGGGAGGGGGAAATGGGCCACAGGTTCGTCTCGGAGAAAAAAGGGCACTTCACGATTTCTCATCTCACTTGGTTGACGTGTCATATGTGACATGCAACTCCACGTTATTCACGCTGCATTCACGCTGCGTTTTTCATGTTCCTTATCATTTTTGTTATCTTATATACTTAAAGTAACCTCCTTTCTCCCTCCTCTGGTAGAAGATATAAGTGTGAAAAATATACGAAAGAAAAATAAAAATCCATATTTGAGAAAAAAACATCATTCTTACTCTTACTCGATAAAATCGAACTAATTTGAAAATTCAATTTATTAGTAGTTTATTTTTAAAAAAAGAATAATCGATTAGATTAAATCAGTGTGATTTTAATTTTGAATTTTGAAATTTAATTAAATAGACTAAATTGATTTTTTTTATTAATTGGATTTTGAATAATTAGTTTCAGACCGTTTTATTAATTGGATTTGGAGGTGGTTGAGTTCAGCAAGTCAACTAGCCTTTTGAATTCTGCACAATGTGTTCAACGTGCATGCTCAATGGAGTTTTCAGCTTGTCAAAGCTGTGTTTTATTGAAAATTCAAAGAAACGTCTTTGTGAAAGAATCAAGTCTAAGTTTATTTTCCATTTGAAAACACAAGACCAGCCGAATAAATTAATTATCCCCTAATAGAGAACTGATTAAACTTTGTTTTAGGTCATCCGAATTGATCAAATTTTGCCATTAAAATCAAACAAATAGGATTGATACAAAATCAATCGCTAAAATTAATTATTTTTTAAATAAAAATTTAATCAGTTTAATAAAAGCAATAATATTTTTATTTAATTAATAAAAAAAATAATTTATTTCCTCGGAGACTTTGAGCACTTCTTCGATAGTAAAGTCGAGGGAATTAAGAGATAGAGATCGTCATATATGGGCCTAGCTATAATACTAGAGTTATAATTCAAATTATCACTCCAAATTAG
Organism: Boesenbergia rotunda; assembly: GCA_024364735.1. NCBI lineage: Eukaryota > Viridiplantae > Streptophyta > Magnoliopsida > Zingiberales > Zingiberaceae > Boesenbergia > Boesenbergia rotunda. Next base: position 57,902 of record JAGFNQ010003062.1, on the reverse strand, counting down.
TGTGGCATACGATCATTTCTTTGAAAAAATGCAACGACGAGTGATAATCTCGAAATAAAATGTTATTATTTTTTTGATATTGTATAAGATTTGAATGCTAAGACTAATGAATGAAAAATATCTTAAGCTTCCTAACCTACCTCAACTGCGATTACAAGAAATATTTAAATGAAATATAAAGTAAAACGTCTTAATTTAGGTGGAAAAAAAGGTGGTTTCGTTAGTCCGACGCCTTTGTCAATCCTTTCCAAAGCCAACACAGACTGGGTAATATATATATATATATATATATATATATATATATATATATATATATATATATATATTATATATATATATATATATATATATATATATAAAAGAGGGAAGAGACACCTAATCTAACTTACTCTATTTGCATCCAAATCAAGAATAAAACTTGAAGCATTCAAAGAAGCATGGCAGAAATTAATTTAAAAAAAAATTAAATGCATTAAGGAGTATAGTATAATAAATATTAAATCAAACATGTTGCAAGCACAACTGAAGCTACGCACTAGAGATAACGAAGCTTTCCCTCCTATTGGGATGGATGATCGATGCAGTCATCTCCACGCCTTCTTCTCCTCTACAGTGAATGATGTGAAACAAGCCCAAGAATCCCAAGAGCTCGCGGGTGAAATCGTACATGGAACTAGGAATTAATCCCAAAGCTCCAGTGAAGATGGCTCAATGGTGGCGGAGATATACTTAAGGTGGTGGATGGAGAATAGAGAAGATGATGTGAATCCTCTTTCGTCGATCTTCTCCTTCGACAATGGCATTGGTTGAGGGAGGGAATACCTTTTTCTCTTCTTGAGGTTGAATAACGGACGTGACTGTTGGGCAAACTTCCACAGTGAATGAATAATTGCTGAATTAAAAAAAAATTAAAAAAATATATATATATAATTTTAAACCTATTGAAATGACCTAAGCTAACAACCAAACATTAGTTGTGGCGAAAGGGGACAGAGGAAATGAAGGTGGAGGAATTTCCATCCAATCATGACCTCGTTTTATAGGAGCTCCATGCATGTAACTTGGGGCGAGCGTAATCGCCTTTATGCATCCATGCATGTAACTTGGTCGCGCATCTAACCGCCTGGGTTCGAGCCGAGATGGTTAGAGCACAGGGGCTTGCATCTAACCGCCTGGGTTCGAGCCGCACGGGGCGCGCTGCGATAATATCAAAGGCGTCCCGTGTACAAAGTTCTCGGCCCAACTGTGTCCTAACTGTTTCGGTTACCGTGATTTACCTCCCTCGTCTTGGCTTAGGGGCAGGCTGTCGGGGGCGCTGGGGGCGAGCGTAATCGCCTTTTGCATCCATGCATGTAACTTGGTCCAATTTGAGTCCTAAATTTATGACCCACGCATGAGAGAGAATCTATTCTTATACATTTGTTCACAACATCAATGTATATGTCATAATTTAATTCAACCAATATTATGTGAAATTCCCAGAGCGGAACTGAAGCCCTATTCACAAAGAAGTTCCTTTTTTTTATATTTTTTTTTCATTCGCATTTCCAACCATGACCGTTGAAGATGAAGATGACAAGGGATATCCCTTTTCGTCTCTTCTCTTTGGTGGATGGAGATGGTCACCACTCACCGGATATGGATGGGGTGGTGGAATGGAATGGAATGGAGGAGATGACTAAGGGAATCCCCTTTCATCTCTCCTCCTCCATCATCCATGGGTGGCGTGCAATGGAGAGGATGAGGAAGAAGCTTCTCATCTAGAAATGGCTGCCCTAACTTGGATTGAATAAATCCTCCAAGTGAACTGGCTCCTCAAAACTGAACCAACGTCACACGTGCCATAGTCATGCCATGGGGCACAATCAAACCATGTTAGCTACTGATCGAGCATTGTTGGAATCGACTTCGAGTCGTCTCCTAGTGAAAGACATGGCCAGGTCGTATGTATTCCCTTCTGTACTGACTTTTGAATTCAAGGATACAAAAACTGTTATATATATATATATATATGATGAATTAAGTCAAAGTTGAGTTTTATTGAAAATGTATTCAAAGAACATGTCTTTGTGAAGAAGAATCAAGTCTCAGTTTATTTAGTTGCTTACAAAACTTTAGCTATACAAGTTCTTATACTTGTAAAACACAACTTTTTTAATGTGTCTATACACTAAACACTAAATATTTTTTTTTTTGCATTCTTCTTAATTTTTTTTTACATAATACTATGTTATCAAACTAATTAATTTTTTTTTACCAACCTAACCAATCAAAATTTATAAAATCGATTAATTTGATCAGTGAGAGCACAAGTGCCTCGCAGCAACACTATGAGACATCTAAGCGAGGGCATAAGAGATTCGGGCAACAGAAAAATACCAAAAAAGATACTTTACCTACAGATGTTTTAATCCATCTGCCCTTTATCCTACCAATGAATAAACCTCCAAATAAACAGGACAGAAAAAAAAATTAGCCTGCTACTTGTGAAATATTCGAATCTCTAGATAATTTAGATATGCGGCTTCAATGAAGTAAACACACTATTATGCAAAAACAATCAAGAACACCAAAATTTTCATTTACTTCCAACTAAAATGTGAGCTGTTGATTCACTTCAGTTATGAACTCCCTGGTGCTTAGCGTATACAAACACCAAAAAAAGTGTGTTTTATAGCACACTCAAAGTACAAAGCAAGTAAAAGGCAAGTCGCAGGAGCTCTACAACATGGGCATATGCTATAATTCATGATCGATCATTTAACTGGTGCAGGCCAGCGGCGAAAGAGCATCAGATAACGAGTGAATGATTAGAAATATCTAGGCGGCTGTCCGACGTGTGGTGCAGCGCCAGCACGACTGGGGTGCATTCCATATTGAGCCACCTGCTGTGAAGCCTGAAGATAACTAGCTGAAGCCGTCGGGCGAGCAGATGAAGTTGGATGTGGGGCGCCAGGAGGAACGAAAGGCTGGCCCACTGGAACTGATGCTTGCATGCCGGCACTGCTAACAAAAGTCCCTGCTACTTGAGGGTTCGTTTGCCAACTACTGGGCGCAGTCGGTACAGAGGAAGCTTGAGTCGTAAGGATTCCGGTGTCGGTAATTGTGTAATCTCTGCTCTTGTCACTGTAGGCCTGGGGACACTAATACAGTTAATGCAGGACGCTAAGAATTCAAAACCAATTGCCGAAGCATGGAAATAATTGCTGCAATTCATTCAATATGTTTGCTATTGGTCTCAACTCCTGGCATATTATTTATGATTTTATCTCTAAAAGAATTTATCCAAGAAATTCCAGATTTATACCTTTACATTGAGGTCGGTGTGACGAGAGTATGACAGATGAAGCTTACAATAGCCGCCATCATAAATGCAATGCCCCTCGAGAGCCTCTTTGGCAACTGCTGCAGTCGTCATGTCTACCAACAGAAGAAAGCAAAAAAGAAATCAAATCTTCTAGCAGCCACATCAATTAATCCAACCGTTAATATGCTCAATTAATGTGATCAGAAACTTCAAACAGATTACCATAAACAAAAGATTGTAGAAACTGCTATAACAATAGCTAACCGAAAAGATAATCTCCACCAATATCAATACGCTGGGAGAGTTATTGATCAATGACCAAGTGAATTTATTGTTTTTTTCTTTGGGTGAAAGATCAAGTGAATTTATTTGCCATAACTATTGGTTAAAATGTGATAGGAGTTTAACCAATAGTGCAAAGAAAATAGGCACATGCAAACTTCAGCAGATGAAAAAGATTCTACAAAGAATTTACACAATTTATAATCCATCCATCCTTTGGAGGTGCCTTCCAGAGATGAAGCATCACAAAACCCTTGAAGTGGGAAAATAATGTTGTAAGAGTTAATAATATCAAGAGGCACCTAATAGGACTCGACATGAAATCTTAAACCTAGAAACATCCAAAGTGGTGACCTAATAACTCCAGCATCCACTCAGGTTCGAGGGTCGCCAGTTGCGCACGGGGATAAAACCCTGGTCTGCTGGCATTAATTCCCTCGACCCCAGACGCCTCACCACACCAGTGATAGCCGTGATTTACCTCCTCCGTGTTGGTCCTGGGACGGGCTGGCGGGAGCGCTGGGGGCGAACGTTTCGCCTTTTTACATAATAACTCCAGCATCCATTCCTCGAGCTAAACCATAAATATTATTTGTGTCCAGCTTATTACAAAAACTATAAAAAGTGTCCATAAAAAGAGATATAATAAGTTAACTAGGAAATTTTTGATTGGGTGATTATATGGTTAGAGAATAAGGGATTTATTCAATGTTTGATCGAGTCATTTTAGGTATAAGATTATTTTTTCTACAATATTTAATTTAATTCAATTAGTTTGAGTTGAAATCTTTAAATCAAATCCCTCATGTTAATCTTCTTCTGTTTAGCAACATGCTCTTCATGTGATATAAATGGTAGTGAGCACGGGTGCAGCAAAAGGAAGATTGATGATCTCCCATTGTTTGCTCACATGCACGAGGAACTCAGGTTGCTTTGCATGGAGAGAGGAGGAACAATTTGTGCACAGAGGAAAGAGAGGAAGGGGCAGTGGAGACCGTACCGAGTAGGAGTCGATGCTGGTTGATGATGCTATTAATGACTTTGACATTGATTCATGAAGCCTTCTCCCACAGCAAGCAGGAATCAAGGACGAAGATCAGTGAGAGGGGGTGAGGATGTGCAAAACTTAAGGGAAGAAATATGGCGGGATCACTATCACAATGTATCAGCAACCTGAAAACCTAATCTTGAGAGAGGAGTTCTAGCTCTAATAAATGATCTATTACATGGTATGCAGAAATCTAACATAATGGAACGATAAAATTTGGATAGCTGACCTAAAATAGTTGGGGCAAACACAGTTCAGTAATAATGATAATAGACACAAAACTAAAACTTGAACATCCAATGCAATCCACTATACATATCTGTTCCAAAATTCCCAGCATATAAATTCTACAAGAAAATAGAGGTTGGATTTGTTTCAACTTCCATATGATGGGAAGTCTAGCTAAATGAACAGGGGGAAGAGGGTGAAGGAATGGAGAGCTAAGTGGGCATTAAGAACTTTATCACTCAAATAGGCACATCATACGATACAAATCCTCAATCAATCAGTGGAAATGAATAGAAAAATGATGTTGATACAAAAGGAAATAATAGAAATGAACAAAAAATATCATAAGCAAAAAAGACTGACCTGGGTACTGGATTAAAGCCTGAGTTCCACCATTCTTCTCAAATATTGCAATTTTATGTACTGTTCCAAATGCTGAGAACACCTAAATCAATAAAAGTTTTACTAAGAACATCAATTTAAGTTATCGTATAACTCATGAGCATAGAAGAAGTATCTCACTGTGTGAAGAACATCAACTGTGACAGCATATTGCATATTCTCTATGGACGCAAGTAGCACATTGCTCTCATGTTCCTTTATTTTTCCATCAGGACCAATTGTAGGCTGAAGATAGATCCTTGCTGTCCATAAAATTAACTAGAACAATAAAACAAAGATTTTGCAATGAGAAAGCAAACCTGTAAAGTACCGTCGATCGCCGAAGGATTGACAGGAAGGTAAGGATTAGTGTAATCTCTGCATGACATCAGACATCAATTACCATAGTATATATTCAATTCAGCAAGTAAAAAGAATAATTACAACAAATAATATTAAGGTAATAAGAACTAAATGTATGGAAAACTGATACCCTTTTGAAAATTAGTAATAAAGATTTTAAGAATTCATTTGTAATTCTAATGTTGCACAAAGAGCATGATTGTGATAAGGCAACACCTAGAAATTGCAGATTAAGGCATTACCAGTTCCTGACAAAGGTAAAAAATTATATGCACCCATTTTAGCCCTATTTTTGTCATTATCTAATAGACTAATATCAAATATAAATTTGCCTTACAGATAGCCTAATACTAGTGTAGCATTACCAATTATATTAGTGTAACAATCAATATACTATTAATTTTTACTATAATGATAATTAAATTATTGTATGTCTTATTTAATTATTAGCAATTATTGCTGGAATAATTACTATTAACTATTAGTAAACTATCAACATAAAGGAGCTCATGGATTAGGTGAATTCAAGCCAAAAATTTCTAGTAAAGGTTTGATTCTGTAAATAGGACCCTGATTATTAATTATTTTTTCCTTCAGTAATTACCTTTATTTGTATATCCTTGCTCACTAATTATATTGTGTAATATATTATTGTTTATTAAAATTAATGATGAAAAGGATGTTGACTACTAAGCAGAGGCATGCAGTGGGAGTTGCTCCATAGATTAGAGTTGCATTTGAGGTGGTGCAAGGTTCCAGGTTGTACAAGGATTGAGTCTACTATATTTTAACAGTGCCATTAATATTCTATTAACTATTAGTTTGATAATGAATTCTATTGGTCAAGATTGAAGAAGCTTCCTCCTCACAAGAAAAGCATTCGTCTTCTCATGATTGAAGCCAAAGCATCTTCCAATTCGTTGCTCCTCTTATGAGTGAAATCAGAGTGTCTTCCTCCTCAATATTCTCTTCCAACACTTTCTCTTGAGTTAGTGACCATGAGGCTCTAGCACAGGGTTGGTGGCCTATTTGCTAAAACTATGAGAGCAAGAAACTTATTAATTCAATAGAGGAAAAAATTATTAGATTAATGGACTGAAATTAGTTAAAGATATCAAGGTTGGTGACCTGTTCGCTAAATAGATACAACTGCAAAAATATTTGAGAGCAAGAAACTTGAATACAGAAAAGCTCAAGGTTAAAATAGAATTTTAAACCAACAACCGAGAAGTGTGGATTGCATGTACAGACCTGCTGCGGTGAGACTGAAACTTGATATTCAAATCTGTATGAGCTGAAAAAGTAATTCGAAGGTGGCAAGATGTAATATGCTCTGGAAGCAGGTACCTGAAAATCATACATAAAATCAGTGAGAGGATAAAACATTGATTATCCCAATGAAAACTGAGATAAAGTCCACTTTGGGATGCTTCTTCCATCCAATGCATTTCTAGCTTCTGAAGCAGTTGCTGCATCAGTGTACTGGATCAAAGCCTAGAAAAGATATGCAGGCAACTAAATTGAGATTCATTCCTAAACTGATAATTCAAAAAAGTTGGCATATAAGAAACCTGAAAACCAGCTGCCTTCTCAAACGTGGCAATTTTGTGGACAAAACCAAAAGCAGAAAAGACCTAAAAACAGGGAGAAGGATTAGTACTATTAGCAGTAAAAAGTAATCAATATCTAACAACAAATAACGTAAGATCATCAAAAGAACAATAATGTGATTGCATTGATGTGCAGAATTACACCTGTAAGACTACGTACATACTGTGAGCAAACTTTTCCTTAATAATATGTACATGATGCATAGGTACCATGTTATTCACTGCTTCCATAAAGAGGTCAAATATAAGGAAAGCCGTGAACACAGAATTATCCTCCTTAAGCAGAAAACTAAACACATACATTGCTAGAAAAATAATGAGGATATCCGACTATCAAAAGAATATATTAATTAAAGGAGTCATAGAAAAAGTTGTGAATAGGAAATTAAGATCCTAGAGAATGGGAGTATAACCTCCAAAAACAGCTTCATACAAGTTGAGTATAACCTACAACTTAAGGATGGTGAAAAAAAAACAGTTAGCAATGACATTCATTCAACAGTAAGATTCAGAATCTCACAACAGAATAGGCAAAAGGTGAGAGAGCAAAACAAACATGGTATGTCTCCGAAAGCAGATGCTGATAACGAGATATACTCCGTGTTAACATGAACCTGATAACCCATTCAGAGTATGTTACTAAAAGTCAAAGAATTTAAACAAGACTAATTTGATATACAGGTATTGCATCAGAAGTCCATTGCAACCTCTCAACTTAAGGACAATTTGCATTGTCACAAATGCTTAAAACAAGAATGGACCATATTAATGTAATAAGAAAATTTTATAAATGAGTGGTCTTGTTAAACAACTCACCAAATGAATAACATCTATACTGACTTCACCAGCTTCAACTCCCTCTATGGTTACGAGCAAAACATTTCCAGCAACCTCTCCAGTGGACTTATTGTTCACAATTTCTTGCCTGTTCGAATATTGGAGGTATACTGTTTTGCCACGAACTTGTGCAGGTTCAGATGAAGAGGCATAATATGAAATCATAGAGATAGCCTGATTAAGGTCCACCTGTAGGTATCAAAACTGAGTTTAGATTATTCTGTTTCAAAGATTTGAGAAATCAACAAAGAATGCTAATCCAACAGAAGCAAACAAGTTCTCAGAGACAAACAAACAAAAATGAACTATTTAAAGCTTCCTACAAAGCTGGAAAGAACGAGAGATTTAGATCCCAATTTCCAGACATACATCTATCATTGTATAGCACAATCCCTCCATAGCATTCTCAAATGACAATCAAGGAAGAATACTTCCAGCTAGAGCTGACCAAAGAGTGGGCCCAGCCTAGCTTGGGCCATTTTTAGCTCGACGGAGATCAGACCTATATTGGGCTGTGCTTGGCTAGCCCTGACTTAACCCAACACTTTTTTCCCCAGATTTCCCAATGGTACCCTTATCTTCTATTTAAAAATTAAATAATACAAGCATTTTGGTCATTTTATTATTAAAATAAGCAAAATAATTCAAAAAACTCAAAAAATTATTAAAAATTTCTTAAAATCCTCTTTAAATACTTCCACTCCACCCCTCATCGATCAAATCTTCATGACTTCTCTTATTTTCTCATTCTCCAATATCCTCCACCTTCAATCTCATTTTCATTTTTCATCACTTATTCTCATCTCTCATTCTCACTCTCAGCTCTCAATTCTCAAATAACTAGTCTGCTAATTAGTTGGCACGACAAGGACATAGAAATATCACCTAAAATATGATGGTGAAGAAGAATCGAGGTGGCTAGAGGCCTACAGTTGCACCAACGCAACCGCAAGTTACGGTCCTCATATCTTGATCGTGTTATGGGAAATATATCCAAGTCCTTGATCGAAGACTCATTCTTCCACTGCCTGTAGTTGGATAAACGAGGTCTAGCCAAGGTCATGGCTATTGGCTATAGTTAAACCATGACACTCAACACTTTCTAGAAGACCAAATGTTACAACATCATTGGCAAACCATTCCCCATAATTTCACATCAAATTTGATTCCAAAATCAATGTACAAAGTCAGCAATAACACTAAACAATTTGCACATCACTGTCAATTACTCGGAAACTCAATGGGTTTACATTAAATCACATGTTTTGTGTTCATTGTATTTTTTAAAATTGTATAACTTTTAAGTCGTGAAAAATGCATTTCCTTAAAACTAATAAGACACTTTATTTATATTTTTGATAATTTTATTTCTTTTTAATTTTTTTATGATTTTAAAATATTTTTTAGTTTTCCTAGGTAGTTCAGATGGCTTAAGCCCAAGCTTAGATTAATAACAATCCAAGGCATACTTGGCATGACCCTCTGGAGATGTATCGAGCCAAGAGCAACACAAATAGAGTTAGGTCTTCCCTAGCCCAAGCACAATGAATCCCGACTTCCATAAACTTCTCACTCAATTACAAATTTAAGAAATTAAGCCTTAAAAACAATAGAAAATGCAATGTAGAGCCTGGGAGATACTACAATAAGACTAACCTATGATAATGAATTGAGTGCACAATCAAAAATGGAAATGGCTGAAAAAGGCAAATTATAATCTTCATAGATAGAATGCAAAAGAATATGATGGTCAGAAGGTGAAGAATCATGAGGTGCCCTGTTATCAGTAGTCATGGTTCAGACAAAAACATAATACCTACAGGAGCGAGAGCATAACAACAACAAGTTGTTGTAAAAGTCGGCGCCTAGGCCCGCCTAGGCGCCGACTAGGCGCTAGGCGGCACCCCACTGTGGTGCCGCCTAGCGCCGCCTAGCACCGCCTAGGCGCCGATTAGGCGCTAGGCGGTAGTCCTCCGCCCGACTACCGCCTAGCGATTTTTACAACCTTGACAACAACTCATCTACCATGCTAATAGAACTGGGTCATCTCGGGATATTCGATTTAATTTGATTCAATTCACACAGATGGTAGATAAAAATTGTAAAACGCCAAAACGGATAATTAAAACAAGAGAATCTAAAGACAGGTAGCAAAGAGAATCTAAAGACAGGTGGATTGAAGTGCCCAGCAAAAGCCATTTTGAGAGCAGTTACAGGGTCGCAATAGTTGCAATGTAGTCAAATATTTGTAAAATTTTATACAAGAGGCTGAAACTGCATACAAAAAGAATTTTGCTAAGACATAGAAGTCTCCAGCAGTATTTCACAGTCAGAACTGAATCCATATTGTAAGAGACTCAGCAAACAACTGTAACAATCTTTCCATTGCAGTACCTTGACTTTTGGAAGTATGATAATGTGTTAATGCTATTAGTTTTACATGGAGAAATAGCATAAATTATTTCAGGTACTTCTTGAGCAGACCCCATTAACCAGGAAAAAATACATAAAATGCAGGGAATTCATCAAAACAAAAGATGCAACGATCTCAAAATGGTAGATCACCATAATCAGCAGGGTACCACCAAGCTCTGGTGCGGAAATTTTTTTATCATTTTCCTACAATCTTCTGACAGGTTGTTGGAAGCAGTGATTCTCCGATGGAGCTCAACGAATTCAGGCATCAAAAACAGATTTTCATCTTCCTGACAGATCTAAAGTACGCTCTTCAAAATGGGAAATCCAAACGAATAAATCGCACAACCATCTTAGAAGAAAGATGCACGGGAATATAATATATCAGAAAAAAACTTACAAATTCGACAAAAGACTGGTTGCGGTTGGCCCCCACGTTACATTTTGTGTTGACGATTTTCCCGAACGGCTTGCAGAGTTCGATCAGCTCCTCCTCCGTGCATTCCCATGGTAGGTTCCGGATGTGAAGCACCTTCGACGGCGTCTGCGTGTACCGGAACTGCTGCTGCCCCGACGAAGAAGACATCTAAAGTCCCGATCCCAATCTACGACGATCAACTTAACGAGCTGAGACGATAAAGATCGAATCCCGAAATTGGGTCGATGAGATTAAATCCGGTAATTTGGGGGAAGAAGGATCGAAGGGCTCTGGATTCGACTCAGAGATAGATAGGGTTTTAAAACTTGAATACAAACGTGCCTAAATTCCATTTCCCCCCACATTTTAACAATTTACTCAATTAACCGCCTAAAGTTTTTCAAATATCTAAAGCATACACCCTACTCTTTTTTTTTAATTAACAACTTAGAATCCACGTAAAATTCCCTACTGAGGGATTTTATTTTAAATTTTACATTTTACATAAAAATTGTTTACATCAACTGCCCTACTAATTTTCCTAAATTTAAATTTTATAAACAACACTTCTTTAAATTTCGAAAATAAAATTTATTCCCTAAATATTCAAATATTATTATCTCTAATTGTCACTTACCACTTCCACCTTTGCCATTTCATAGATAATAATAAAAAAATATATAAACGAGAGAGAAAAATAATTTAAAAAAATATAGTAACTTATAGGAAGCAGATGTCTTGTGCAGTGAAAAATAGATATCTAAATTTAATAAAATAATTTTCTATTTTAAATTTTAAATTTTGGATAGGGAATATGATATGTATGCACTTATATACTTATTTTTCAAAATATTCCTTCCTCTGTCCTCTACCTCTTCGATAGGTGTAAGCACCCCCAGAATATAGTCGAGTTGGTTATCACTGTAGGTCTTGTGTATGCTAGCTAGAAGGGGGCGAATAACCCTATAAATTCAAACTAGATCTTTTGTAATGTCTTTGCAAAGATAATCAATTAGTTAAGCAGTTAATTTAAACATTAACAACAATATAATAATTAGTAAGAGATACTAGAATTACTTGGTTGCAATCAGGGTGGTTGCTAATCCAAGACAATTGAAAATAAAAAATCTACTTTGTTGCAGGTGGAGAAACCTCTTATAGACTCTTAAAAGTTCAGAAATAGACTAAGAAATTATATTATAGTTGTTGTGTTTAATTCCTAGCTCCATGAGTTATTTATAGCCTAACGGTCAGAGTGATTATTTGCTGACATGACACTTAGGGCACCTTCAAAATTATCCAAGATGCTTCCAAGTGGATAGAACTTTATCCATGCAAACGGATACCTTATCCTAGCTAGAGGCACCATGTTCCAACCGAGGACACCTTTAAAGTCTCCAAGAAACCTCCAAGTAGATAGAACTTTATCCACGCAAATAGCTACCTTATCTTAGCTGGAGGCGCCCTGGTTCCAACCTAGGGCGCCTTGGGTCCAACCCAGGGCACTTTTGTGCCTTTTTTTTAGGAGATGCCCTAAGTCACTTTGAGAGTGTCTTAGTGCTTCAAGATCAACTTTCAAGTTTATCTTTTACCGCTCCCGCTTGCTTGGGTGATGCTCCGGCCGTCCAAAGTTTAGCTTATCCGAAACCAACTCTGACCTTCTCCTCGAATGAGTTTTCTCCCCGACTTCTCATCCCTCGAACGTCGCACATGCCCTTCTCATCCTCCGAGTACTCTTCCGCAACTTCTGGTCTTTCGGATACACCGAGCCCATTGGCTCCCTTTCCCGTATCATTCTTCTCGTTCGTCGAGTTTTCTGCTCGATTTCTTGTGCTCTGAAACTCCTACACACTTAGACACAAGGATCAAACTACATATGACTTAACTTGACTTAGTTAACCACATCAAAATCAACCCGGAATACATACAATCTCCTCCTTTTTGATGTGCATCAATCCGAATTAAGTTAGAATAAATAAAAATAAGAAATGACATTGTTTATAAAAACAATAAAATAAATTATACATGTTAGTACACTTAAATATTATAAGTAAGTTTGAAATAAATCTCCCCTTAACTTAACCCTCAAACTCTCCCTCTTTGATCACATCAAAAAAATAAGATTTTGTTAAAATATCACAAAAATTCTGAAAAAATCTAAGGGGTAAAAAGAAATGTGAGTAAGTAAAATATAATAGAGGGTCATTAAAATTTTGAGTCATAACAAATATATCTTCTAAAATTTTAAATATTTAAAATATATATTGAAGAAAATTTCATAAAAAATCATCTATTTGTTAGAAAATTTCTAAATGTTTAACCTAACCGTCAAAATAGAAAGCCTAATTTTGTAAAAATTTTCAAGATTAAATAAATTTTCTAAACATAAAAAAAAATCATTATAGAATTAAGAAGTTTTGAAAAAGTAATTTTCAAAATTAGATTTTGACTTAAAAAATTCTGATAATTATTTTAAAAACTCAAAATATAACGGCTAAATTCTAAAATATTTGATTTAAAGAAAATAATTTTTGAAGTATTTTTAGAATCAAAATATGATTTTTGATAAAAACTTCACAAAAATTCATTTAATGTTTGAAAAAAAAACCTAAAAATTTTTGTGTGTATAGATATAAGTTGTTTCTATAAAAAATACAAAAACTAATTAAATACAAAAATAAATTATCTAATAGTTTTTTTAATGAACAAGAACTTCTATGATAATTTATGGAATAGATATGAGTTGTTTCTAAAAAAATTACAAAAACTAATTAAATGGAGAAATGAATTATCGAATAGATTTTTCTAGTGAACAAGAATTTCTAAAATAATTTATTCAATTTAACTACTAAGCACTTAAAAAAATATTTAACAATTTAAAATGGATTTGGAAACCCAATATAGATTTTTACCTACTGGATTGATAAAAAAATTGGATGGTATGTAATTTTTGGGCACTTTTGCAATTCAGCCCATATGATTTTGCAAATAACAATTTAACCTTCCAGAATATCTAACATTCAAATTTTGAGATAATTTTGATTGTAAGCATGTATTACCATTTTCCAATTTTTCTAAGTTCTTTCAATTTTGTATTTTTATTTTTTAATTATCACAAAATTCAAGTGAAAAATGTTGTCGCTAATTTCCTTTTTAGATCAATGTATTTAGATCTAAGTTTGTAAAAAGATTTAATCATTGACTTTATATTAGTATACAGCTTATATAAGGAAGTTTATGTTAAATCCAAAACTTTTGTGTCACTCCGGAAAATTTCTCAGAAAAGGTCCTAGGGTTTCCGGGCTTCCAGATGAGGTTTAGGGGATTTAAAGGATTTAAAACTAAACCTTAAAGGGGATGTTTGCCAAAAATATTCAAATTAAGGGTGCAAATTGAATTAAGCTAGAATGGGTGGACTTGAATGCAAAAAGGCATCGAATAAGAGGTGATTAGGGCAGCGTTTCTGCCGCATTCCACTTCACGCCCGATCGCCTCACTCCGCTCTTCTCCTTCGCCAATCGCACACTTTCCACCTAGCAACCGGGGCCAACAAAGCCTAGCCGGAAACCTTTGCATAAGTTCGATCCACGGAAACGCTCTCTTGCTGTCGACCGTGATTTGGTGCACACGAGTCTCGGCTTCCGTTTCTTCTTCGCGGTATGCAGTCGACGCCGAGGGTGATTGCACCCACTGGATTGACCGGGAGATTTTAGATGCTACAGACGGATCTAGGGCGAACGGTTGAAGCTGGAAGAAGCTACGCAGGGTGGAGCTGCCGATTTAAGGTCGTTCCTCTCCAATCGGGTAAGTACTGGAAACAAGAAGGAATGGGAATTTAGGGTTCTAACCTGGTAATGGCTTGAGGTGTGACGGATTTGTCCGTTTGTAGGTGTTTTCCCTTATCAGAAACCAATTGTATCAAACATTGGTAGTCTGCTGTGCCGATTGGAAATCCAGAACTTGGCTGTGGGGATATTGGTTGCTCCCTTTCCGTGAGAAGCTGACTCTATGTCATAGGGTTCTGTCTTGAGTTGGGGAAAATCTGAGTTCCGGATCTCCTGGGGTTGAGGTAAGGTACTGATATCTTTGGCCTTTGAGTATGGTTTTTGTTCAACTGTGAGATTTCTTTTGGATTCACAGTTGGATTATTAGTTTTGTAGTGGAGCAGCTTAGGTCTTTATAATTAGTTTGTAGGAATTAATCTAGGGACATTTGGATGATGAACTGGTGAATATGGTTTTGGTTTGCGCTGCCACTGTTGTGTTATGTGATGGATTGGGTTATAGCAAGATTTGCAATATTGTAATGTTCTGATCAAATCTCTACGCATGAATTTGAATAGGTTTTGCTACCTTAGAGTTGGATAGGTTAGTGTGGCTATTTAGTTCAATTGGAACAATAGGTTAATTGTGGGATTCAATCGAGGATTTAACCTAATCTTAATTACGTGAGGTAATTGGGAAACCTTTCATTTAATTAGAAGTGATTAAATGAATAAGAAATGATTAGGTTAATTCTGGTTTAGTTTGGGGATTAATTAGTTAGTTATTATATCCATGTAATAGCTAAATTAAATACATCCTTGATACATGAGCTTGATTGGATTATTGACGGGTGGTTCTATCTCCTTTGATACAGACTTCACCATTTGGAGACGGGTACTTCTTGCTTGTCTTCTTTAGATCCACGTTATCTTTATGCATGACTATTTGTTATTGATGCAGTAGGCTGATATTGACCTTTATCTGCTACCGTTTTGTTATCCTGCTTGATACTTATGCTTGACCTTGGATATGATCTAAATTTTCTTCTATACAGTCTCGTTTATTTGTTATCTGATTCTGTATAGCATTGGTATGAGCATGAGTATATGGATAGGGATTAGCATACCATTGTATGGTTGCATTGGTTGATTCTAGTCATACTTGCACGTGTGTCTAGATATGGACTGATTGAGTTATTGTGGCATGTCACCTGATATCTGCATTGGTTGATTCTGTTATTACTTGCATGTCCACTTAGATGCATGATGGTTAGGTTATTATACCTGTGATCAACCTGTGCATGTTATGTTGAGTGATGTGTCGATGACCTGGTAGGGATTGCATGTGTTTGAGTCATGCACCATACCTGCACTGTTGCATGCCGGCGATCAGCGACTCCCTTGTGGTTGAGCCTATCGTCTTCCGGTATATGATATGCACACACGACCACTCATGGGTTAGTGGATACCGTTGGGTGTGTGCATTTGCTCTGTACTGCTCTGCTCAACCGCTCAGGAGTAGTGGTTTCGGAGCGTGGTAGCAGGCGGAGATCCCTTCTCTTCCCATAGACCAGAGGAGATGAGAGCGACGCTCCCTCATATATACATGGGGTAGGGGGGTGGTCCCCCGCCAACATCCTGTCCACTCGGTCACTCAGGAGCAGTGATAGCAAGGTGCGTATAGTGTCACAGCTCTACCCATTCGGCCGACACAGTATCGCCTGTCTCGGTGGCTTGATTGGCATCAGGGGTGACCATGATATTGCATCATGTGCATATGATGCATTATGCATTTTGATTGTGATTGCTGCATTTATTTGCTGCACTTGTTTGACATGCATGTACAGGATATGCTTATGTGTGGTTTGATGACCCTGCACTTACTTGTGTGGTACGAGTCCTTTTATGGTAAGGATAGACTGATTTCTGGTATGTACAGTCAGTTGTTATTTTCAGTTATGCATATTCTGATATTCCTGTTGAGACTGTATCCTGTTGTTTCTGTATAGCTATTTCAGCTATTTCTGTTGAGTCATGCATATCTTTCTATATACCTGCGGAGTCCACTTGGACTCATCACCCGTCGTAATATTTTTGTTTTCAGGTTGATAGCTCGCCGGAGGAGTCCAGTTGCCAGTCCCAGGTCCTCACGACTCCATTCGGATGGGTGCTTCTGCTGGTTTTGTTTTCTTTGATAGCATAGTAGATGTTTTGTATTCGTTTTATTACCACTACTAGAAAAAATGCCTTCAACAACAGTGAATCACTGTTGTCGTATGCCAAATACCACTATTGTTAAAGGCCATGTTGTTAAAGGGGGGGGTCTACGACAACAGTGAATCACTGTTGTCGTATATCACATTCGACAACAGTTTGACAACAGTTTTATTAACCGTTGTCGTATATCAATAACAACAGTTTATCACCGTTGTCGTATGCTATATTCACTGTTGTCTTTTATTATATTCGACAACAGTTTTTGATAACCGTTGTCGTATATCAATAACAACAGTTTATCACCGTTGTCGTATGCCATATTCACCGTTGTCTTTTATTATATTCGACAACAGTTTTATCACTGTGTTGTCGTATGCCACCGTTTATCTACAACAACAGTTTAGCTTTAAAAAAATCTGTTGTGCGTTTGCACTGTTCCACAACAGTTTCATACCAATTTGACAACAAAGATATTTCCATTATATTTTCAATTAAAAGGCAATAATTTAATCTCGAAACAAAAACTATATATATCAAACATCATCAATATATTTACAATAAAGATCCACCACAAGCTTTCTACAGACGAAACCACAAAAGTATATTTTGTCCAAAAACCTTTCTAAAGACGAAACCACTAAAGTATCTTCTGACCCAAATTACAAGAGTTCATAATTCTGACCCAACTAAACTTACAATGAAGTTCATAATTTCTTCCGAATATTATCCTGTCCAGTAAATGATCCAGTGACTACAATTAGCAACCCGCTCTGGTATGACATTTGTGAATCTACAGTCTCTATCTCGGTGAAACAGTTTCTGAAGTCCAGCGACATAATCTTCTCATTGATGGCCTGCTCCATGTAAAACAAAGATAACAGAGATTGTTATTTGATAGGAAAATGTAGATAGAGCTTTGTCTATAACAAAAAATCAAATTGATATCAAATAGGATAAAGCATGTTACCAGAACGGGTTGCTGGGGAATACAGATGAAGAAAAAAAAGGAAAGTATTGAATACAAAAACATTTGGATTCATTTCATACAAAGCTTGGATAACAAAAAACCAATGAATGCAATTTTTACCATAAGACCTCAGGCATTGCAAAGAACAAATATCATAAAATCCAACTTGTGAATTTAATCAATAGTATTCATGACAACAGACTGAGCTGTGAGATACTAATAATAATGGTAAAATGGGATATAAGGAAAGAACAAAATTTGATGATCCATGATTAGGATCACCTTTTAAAAGTTGTTTTTTTTAAAGAAAGAAACACACTAAGTGCTGAATGAGGTAGGTCACATTGACAATTGCCCTTGTCTTGAGTTCCAAAGACAAGTTGAAATTTGAAACATTATATCTTTAGGCAAGCCTAAACAGCTGACAGAAATAATAGCTACATTAGAGAGAAAATCAATTAGATTACAAGTAGCCAATAAATGAACTATCAAAGTATTGATGTTTCATGGCATTCCAATGTAATTAGGAGATAGACTAATCTCTGATTACCTGATTGATTGTCCGGTGCAAGTGAATTGTAGATGACTGTTCACAATGAACACTCACAATGTCTGCACCAGCCTTGATAAAATCTGGAACTCGTTGGTCAGGTTCCACAATCATCTAAAATTTGGAAAACATGGTAATGCAATGGTTTTTAAACAACTAAAAAAGAAACAGAATACAGTGGTGACCAATTTTCAAATATAAAATTTACAAATAGGTGGTGTTTATAACTTTGAATCTGAAGCTTATTAAAAATTACAGCAGAGGAGGAAAATACCAAGTGCACATCCAATGGAAGATCTGCCACCGGACGTAGTGCGTCAACAACCAGAGGTCCTATGGTAATATTTGGCACAAAACGCCCATCCATCACATCTACATGAATCCAATCGCATCCTGCCACTTCAACAGCCTTAACCTGTATGTTTGAAACTAGTTACGACTCCCTTATCAAACAATAATCTCTGAGAACAGCATATTATTATTGTCTAAAATCTAAAACAGAAATCACTAATTCAGAAAATAATTTTCCAAAGAAAAAACAATTAAGAATGTAACCGGAGAACAGCACATTGTGTAACAAAGCACATCTATCAGACCACCCCTATAATTCCAAGTAAGTAGATATGCATGAAGAAACTTATCAGTTAATAAGCATATTCTGAAGTCCGCCAGTAAAAAAGTTAATGCATTTTCTATAGTAGTTTGGTAACATGCTCACAAGATATCAATTAGACAGGGAAAATAGATTAAAAAAGGTTAAAGGGGAGATAAATATTAGTTACATTTGTTTTGTTTTTCAAGAAAAAGGGTAATTCTAATGTGGATTGAAAAACATAAACTAAGTTTTCCTTATGTTTTTTGATCAAATTTTAGAAGCAAAAAATGGTCAATTAAGCAACTGATGGTCAAATGCCCAAAGATAGTCTTACTCCTCTCATTTGTCCTCGAATCTACTAATGTATTCAAGAAAAGAAAATCTAGGAAGCTGAGCTAATTGAATCATAGGTCTTAGCACACAACATCACAGCATAATTATCTAATTTGATTGAGTAAAAGAAATACAAGAACAGAAAAGTCTTCTTCAGTTGTAATAGAGAACTACTATTAGGAAAATTTAGAAGCATAATATTAAGAGCGGGTTGAAAGCAACAAAATAACGAATGTGGCGATCAACTAGGCAAAATTAATCTTTCTCAGAGATCAGGAACAGGAGCCAACTTGTACTAATATCATAAAACCTCAGGCATTGCAAAGAACAAATATCATAAGACCTCAGGCTTGCTTATCTTGCGAATTTAATCCAACTTGTACTAACACAAGTACATTTAAATGCATATAACAATTTTTTATTTGTAATCATGATGTTACCGAGAGTGCATAAAAAACACTCTTATTGGCCAAGTGCTTTAGAGAGACAGAGGAATAGAATAGGAAATACAAAACATACAATTTGATACAAACATATTGGAAAATAATCCAAATCACCATTGAGCCAATTCTTCCTAATATTTCATTCAAACAAACTTAAATATATGTATAGTTAGATCTAATTAGATCACAAAAAAAAAACTTGTTATATCTTTTAGAAAGCATACTTGCAGAGTTGTTAATGAAATCATCTGTCCATCAGAATTCAGTCGGTTCACGATGCTAGAATCCTGATAAAACTTGAAAACTATTTCTGGTGATTGATGAAGTATGTGATAATACTGTTGTACAAACGCATTTCCAATCTGTAAAGTCAATAGCAAAATGTCAGATTTTAGCAAAGGAATTAGACACTTATATGGGACTATTCATACCACTTGCGGACTTGGAGAAGGTACAGGGGATGTAGTGGGCAAAGCCATCTTTGATGCCCGGAAAACCTTCAGAAATAGAGACATTTTAGTGTAAGCCATAGCAAACTTCCGATATAAACAAACTAAGGACATTCTTACATACATTACAATGAAACATTGAACCAAGAGCAGGATAT
Source organism: Boesenbergia rotunda (assembly GCA_024364735.1). Lineage (NCBI taxonomy): Eukaryota > Viridiplantae > Streptophyta > Magnoliopsida > Zingiberales > Zingiberaceae > Boesenbergia > Boesenbergia rotunda. The sequence goes on along the minus strand of JAGFNQ010003062.1, from coordinate 37,538 downwards.
TGAAACAACTTCAGAAACGAAATAAATTCAGGTTCTAGGTATCCAAACTCGATTTTGAACATCCAGAGGCGATAGTGATTAATCAATTTGTCAACAGACTATAAATCATTAAAACAAAACCTTTACAGACAAAACTGGTGCTGACTCATTTATGACCGAGCTGTAATCAAGATGACAGTTATTTCAGCCATCTAACCTAACTTCAATTATGCATTGGCTTCCTGGTGTGATGGATGACTTAGGTAAACTCATCTGAGTGCAACTACCGATCAATACTCCTTATCATCAATCAAGGAAATTGATCCAAAAGACAACTTATCCAGGGTAGGCCAACGACTTATATCAGGTTCAAAACCCTAAAATCATCACATAATGGGTAAAAGGAAGCACAAGTAAAATGATATCAAAACCCTAAGGAAAATACCAAAAACATCTACATGACTAAGATCTGCTAAGGAGGTAAACCGGAAGCGAATGTGACAAAACCTTTTCGACAGATCCTTCTCTTTCCTTCGAACTCTTTCTATTAAAGAGAAAGAGACCACGAGATTCCCCGTCGGAACCGATCAACCGGCAGAGATAACACAAGTAACAAAAACAGTTATGAAAAATCCAAACGGAATAAAACAAAAAAGGAAACTTTTTCTTCTCATCTGAACTGAAGCGACGAAGAGAATGCCGGAGACAAAACTACCTAGTTAGGGATTGGGCGAGGAACAAGAGGGCAGAAGCCAGGAGAGAGCACAACTTCGACCGAAGCCCTAGGAATCGACCGAAGCACGCGATCGAGAAAGAAGAAAAGGTAAGTGAGGAGGCGTCGCCTCCTTGCTTGCGCGATGAAGAAGAAGAGAGCGAGAGGAGTCGGGGCTCACCTCGCGAGGGTGAAAGGAAGCGCCGCTCTCGGGGCTTCCCTGGACTCGGGCGATGAAGAAGGGGGAGAGGCGTCGACTCGTGGCTGCGAGGGGTTTGTGTGAGGAGGAGGTTTTTTTGCAGTTGGATATCCACAGTTGATTTTGTTTATTGCTTGAACAGCACAACAATACAACAACAACAGTTTAATATAACTGTTGTCTATTGTCATAATAGACAACAGTTTATCACATCAGTTGTTGTAAATCCCGCCTATAGACAACAGTTATTTTGTAACTGTTGTCGTTGAGTATACATACGACAACATTTTGTTATTACTGTTGTCTTTTTACGTATACAGACCAACAACAACAACGGTTAATACTAAAACTGTTGTTAAATTGACATAAGACAACACTTTATCAAAAAATCGTTGTCGATTATGTGTTGTTGAATGCAAAAATTCTAGTAGTGTACCGTGGACTTGTATTGGATTTATTCTTGCGGTATTGTATTTTTGAGTCCTTTATTGGACTATGTGTTGGTTGTTTTGCTGCGCGTCTGCCCTGGGGGCAGCTCAGGTGAGTTTTACGGTGTTTCATATTGCGTTGTTATCATTTTTCATATATTAGATATCTGTTTTGAGGCCTGAGGCCTAATTATAAATTGCGTGTATTGTATGTATGTGTAAATTGTCCGCCGAACAGGGGAGATGTTGTCCAATTTTATATTGGATCAGTGGCTCCAATGGTCTCGGGGCGTGACAGTTTATATACCTCACTTACCATTTCGTTGTGTTCAAAGCTAGATGATCCCCCTTCATTGTCACTTCTTTCAGAAGTATCTCTCCCTTCCTCGATGCTTATCTCACAGGTGGTTTCGTAGTCAGATTCTTAGTGACTTGTCATTAGTGCAAGTCCAGTGTAAGCATCGATCTCTTCTAATGACGAATGACGATGTCTCGTTCCACGTGGCTTAAGGTTCTTTAGCTTGGGTCTTTTTTCTTTTCTTTTCTTTTTGTTTTTCAATCTCGGACATTGGTCCCTGATGTGTCCTTCTTCGTCACTTTTCCCGAAGAGTATTCTTGCCCTGCATCTTGTTAACTTTATTAGATTTAAAAATCTTATTTAACTTTCTTACCATGTACCTTGTTTCTTCTTCATCGGTTGAAGACTCCGCTTTTGGTTCGACCTTCCTAGTGTTTAGGGTAATATTGTCCATCCTTGTTTACAAAATTTCTAATATACTTACCTTGAGGTCCTTGAAAATATAGTAGGAGTCGAGTAACGACATCCACTCTGGTGTTTTAAAAATGCTTTCAAGACATACCATAACGAATCTCGATTTGTTACCGTATCTTCGAAATTCATGAGTCTGGTGATTATCACCTTGATCTTCATGTGTAATTCTGTCACCATTTCTCCTTCTTTCATTCAAAGATTAGTTAGTTCATTTCGGACAGATCTCGTCGTGCTAGCTTTAGTTCCGAGGTCTCTTCGTGCAACTTCAGGAACTTCTCTCATAGCTCTTTTGCTAATGTGTACGTGTCGATCCTGTTGACTTCTTGAGCCAGGAATATAGTTAGTAGATGGAACTCTTCTTTTCCATTGGCTACGAAGTCGAATTGTTCCTTCTTCGTATAGAGGTGCTCTTCTTTGTCTTCAAGTGCTACAAAATCATATTTCATTATTAAAAGTAATTCAAAATCAGTTTTAAATAATACCTTAATCCAGCGTTTCCACATGGCGAACTCCCTTTCAAACTTTAGTGGGTGGATAATTGGTCCGACCATCATTTTGTTGCTTTATCTGGTGGTTAGTTTTCAAAAGTGAGTCTGGCTTTGATACCAATTATAGGCCCCATGCAGGGAGCCTAGAGGGGATGAATGACCTGCAAATTATAATTAGATCTTTTGCAATATCTTAGCAAAAATAATCAATTAGTTAAGTAGTTAATTTAAATATGAACAATAATACAAAAATTAGTAAGAGGTACCAAAATTATTTAGTTATAACCAGGGTGATTGCTAATCCGAGACAGTTGAACAACTCCACTAAGAATCTCTTTGTTGCACGCGGAGAAGCCTCTTATAAACTCTTGAAAGCTCAGAAATAGTTTAGGAAATTGTATTACAGTTGTTGTGTTTAATTTCTAACTCTATGAGCTATTTATAGCCCAATTATCAAAGTGATCGTTTGCTGATGTGACACTTAGGGTGCCTTCAAAGTCATCCAGCATGGCTCCAAGTGGATAGAACATTATCCACGCAAATGACCACCTTATCCTAGCTAGAGGCACCCTGGTTCCAACCGAGGGTGCCTTGGGTCCAATCGAGGGCACCTTGGGCCCAACCCAAGGCGCCTTCACGCCTCACGCCTTTTCATGGGAGGCGCCCTCAATCACTTTGAGGGCGTCTTAGCACCTCAAGATCAACTTTTAAGTTGATCTTTTTTCACTTCCGCTTGCTTGGGTGATGTTTCGGTCGTCCAGAGTTGAGCTCACCCGAACTCAACTCCAACTTTCTTCTTGAACGGGCTTCCTCTCCAGCTTCTCGTCCCTCGAACGTCGTGCATGCCCTTCTCGTCCACTGGTATACTCTTCCACAGCTTCTCATCCCTCGGATGCACCGAGCCTGTCGGCTCCCTTCTCCGTGCCATCCTTCTCATTCGTCACCTCTTTCGCTCGACTTCTTGTGCTCCTAAGCTCATGCACAGTTAGACATAAGGATCAAACTACACATGACCTAACTTGACTCGGTTGATGATATCAAAACTAATCCAGGATACTTACAATCACATGTCAGATTTGTAAAATCGAACAAAGGTCTATTCTCGACGAAGTTTGAGGAAATACCCTCCCATTTGATAACTTGTTTTGGTTTTCTAATTTACTCCCTTCTAATGATGAGGATCAATCATGAGGTTTAATTTACTCCCTCCTAATGATGTGGATCAATTGTGAGGGTCTTTATCCTTTTTAGAAGGTAGCCGCTCAAATAGGTAATCATCAGATCGTGGCTAGGTGCTTAGTTGATTACTAAATCACAAATGAGTTCATCTCAAAATTACAACTAGGTTGTTGCTCGATTATATAATCACGATTTTACAACTAACTCTTCACGACTCTTCATGATTATTGTTTGGTTATGCAACTGAGATCAAACTAGTCATGAAATCTAGACCAAGTAATCATGGAATTGAATTCGAGTTGACCATCAAATCATGGTTGCATGGTTGAGCGATTGCTTAGTTGTGATTTGGTGATCAACTTGAACATTTAATTGTAATTTCGTAGTGATTAGTATTACCGTTTGGAGAATTAGACATCTAACCCATAATTACAATGACTTAATTATGAGAGTGGAGCTCTATCAACTAAGTTATATCCTCTAGTCAAGTGGAGTATATACGAAAGACTCAATCACTATTTTTATTTTTTCCCTTTGAAAGAACTAGGTCATTTTGGACTTGCATTACACCCTGTTTGAAATTTTTTAAACAAACGAATTGAATTGAATTCTATCAAGAATTAAATTTCATTAGGAATTGAATTCAATTCTCATGTTTGGAATGCGTTAGTAAATAACAGAATTGAATTGAATTTCTTGATTTGGAATCTATCAGAATTGAATTGAATTTTTATATTTTTACCATTTGCCCTTCATCCAAAATGACGTCGAGAGAGAAATAAAGGTTATTTAGTAATTTTCATTTTTCAGAGCAATTCCCTTCACAAATCAAACATCTTTAGATCTGATTTGTTTTGAAGGATTTGAAGGAAATTGAATTTCAATTTTTTATCAATTCCTAGCTGAAAATTTATTCCAAACGGTGGAATTAAATTCCAATTCCTGAAAGAATTCAATTTCATCCCTTTCCAAACAAAGTGTTAGAGACCTCACCGGTAAAATAAATAAAACATCGCATCACCATCTAACTAATTGCAAGAGAGTCAATAAATTTCTTTTAGAGCCATTCATCCTTCCCAAATAACCTTGATTGTTGATTTTTGTTTTCTCCAAATGCCTTTGCTTTTTTGCACCTTACCCTTTCATTAATTTCATCTATTTTTATCTTAAAAACTTAATATAATAGAAATAAAACATTTTCATTGAAATGAAATTTTGTATTTATTATTATAAAATATTTTTTTTAAACACACATGTTAAAATAAAGTTGATTGGCATTATTTTCTCTATATTTCATGTTTTATCATATGTACATTGAAAAGCAAATTGTCCTATTGACCTTGGGCTTTTCAAATTTTGTAATTGCACCTTATATTTATTTTATTTACTGATTAAATTGGCAATTAAGTTAATGGTCGGGATAAAGTTGTAATAATTAAGAAATTAAGGGACCATTCTGAATTTTCCCCTTGTGATTAAATCAAAACCTGCGGACGTTCGTCACGGATCATGGAAGATGCGGGGAAAGCCCTCGCGATCTCTCCTCCGCCGTTTACTCGAACAGTCGTCTCTTTTTCCTCTTCCTCGCTCTCCCGCGTTCCTCCATTCCCATGATCGTCTCAGATGTCATGGTTCTCGCCCACCGAGGAAGAGCCATCAGGTCTGGCTCTCTTATCCCTTCTCTACGTGTTGTGATTCAAAGCCTAGACCGATTCCATCCCCAAATGTGGCGATCAGTGTTAGGAGCGGCAGTGGTGAGGTTGAATTGGGACCGATATCGCATATCGGTATCGGGAAATCGGTTCTCTCTAGATGTTCTTTCCTGTGGGCGAAAAAAGCTGACACCTTTGTGGAGGAATCGTCTTTGCAAGACATCCTCAGGTATATGGAGATCTGGCCCCTGAGAGCACCCGCCGTTTCTGGAGAGCTTCGGAACTGAGACCTGCAGATTTCCTTGAAATTCTTCTGGGTTTTGGAGATGGTGATTTGAGTTTGAGACAGGTTGATTATTTGTCGAAGTTGTTCAGATGGGCTGAGAGACAGACTCCATATTTTAATCACCTTCCAAGGTCTTATGAAGCCATGGTTTCGGTTCTTACGGGAGCTCACAAATATGAAGATGCAGAATCCTTACTTCTAGAAGCTGAATCTAACGAGATTTGGTTTAACTCTGTTACACTGTTTAGTAGCATAATTCAAGGCTATGCTGACTATGGAAAATCAGAGAAGTCATTAGCTCTGTTCGACAAAGCCAGAGAAAGGGCTATAATACCATCGCCATCCACTTATCAAGCTCTTTTAAGGCTTTTTACAAAACATGAGAAAATTGAGTTGGCCACAAAAGTGTATTGGGATATGGTTGAGGTTGGTTTTGCATCATATTCTGAAAACTGCATCCTGAATATCATTGTTGACGGACTGGTAAATAGCAACAAAATCCTCGAGGCCATAACCTTGCTCAGGAAGCTGAGGAGTTTGGGTATCACAATGAGCAATTTCGCTCTTTCGTCAGTTGCTTTAGGACTCTGCAAAAAGAAGGATTTCGAAGATATGATAACCTTTCTAGATGAGTGGAGCCATGTTCCTGAAATTTATATTTGCAACAAAATAATTTCTTCATTGTGCTTAGGTACGGGAGCACAACAATCATGGTCCTTCGTGCAAAGAATGGAACACTTGGGATTCAAGCCAGATTCCACTACCTTTAGTATCCTTGCTTATCATAGTTGTAGGAACAGAAAACTGAAGGATGGATTTGTTTATCTCTCAGAATGCTTGTCCAGAGGTTTAGCACCGAATACCTGTATTTATAATTCCCTTATTAGTGGGATCTTTAAGAAGGGATTGCATAGACATGCTAAAGATATCTTTGAGGACATGCTAGAAAGAGATATAATGCCAAATCATATGACATTCAGAATTTTGTTGGCTGGCTATTGTAAATTTAGAAAATTTGACAAAGTTAAAGATGTCCTATATGATATGAAGAATCGGTGCTTGATTTCAATGGATCCCCTAGATGATACACTCTCTAAGGCCTTAATGTTTCTAGGACTTAATCACTTGGATGTAAAAGTAAAGCGAGATAATAATGTTGGAATTTCTCGATCTGAATTCTTTGACTGTCTTGGCAATGGATTATATTTAGATACTGATATAGAGGATTATGAAACTTCCTTGGAAAGGATCCTTGATGACTCTATAATTCCAGATTTTGATTATTGTTTAATGATGAAAAATGACAATGTTGATTTACAGATTGCAGTAAGAGTAAAAGATGAATTAATCCAATGGGGACTGAACCTTTCATATTCTACCTATGCTAATTTATTAAGATGTCTTGCTGCTAACCAAGGCCAACTAAAACAAGCTGTTGGTCTGCTTCGTGATACGCCAGATTTATTTGAACAACTTGATGGTGAAACTCTTAATTTGCTCCTGCAAACGTTCAGCAAAAATGGAATGGTAGATACTGCAATGTTTATTTTAAGGAGGATGTTTAACAGAGATGTAATGGTGGAGAGTCAATCTTTTATGATGCTCATTGTTGGATTATGCAAAGAAAGGGACATTGGTGGACTCAAAGAATGCTGCAACCTTATTCAAAAATGCTTGTGGTCACCTGAATCCAAGAGCCTTAAGCCTCTTTCAACTCTTTGTGCAAGTGGGGATTGATTGAAGAAGTTCTACAGCTTTTTGATAGGGTAATTGAGAACTCTCCTGAAATGGTTTCATTTTTATCTATCAGTCTTCTGAAGGAATTATGCATGACAGGCTATACAAGTGTTGGTTGTATGTTGATGGAGGAACTTTCTCAGAGAAATATACTTATGGATGCCACAGCCTATCAATATCTAGGTATGGGTTTCTTGAAGGAGAAGCGTCTCTCTGAGTCACTAGGAATGTTGGACATATTACATAGCAAGAACATGGCCTTATCTATAAATGTTTACCAGAACTTGGTACGAGTATTACTTAAGTTTGACAGAATTGAGGAAGGATTTGCTCTTAAGCAATCTTTGCTGACCAAGAAGCCTAACAGTGCTATTGTTACTTATAGCATTCTTCTGAGGGAGTTATGCAGAACAAAAAAATTGAATGTTGCTTCATCTCAATTGCAAGAGATGCTTCTGGGTGGAATATTTCCATATGATTCCGCTTTCAATGCACTTTTGCGAATGTATTGCTTGGCAAATAATTTACGGGAAGCATGTGGTATACTTGGTATCATGGTAAGAGTACATGGTAACCTATCTATTTTAGGATACCGGAGTCTCGTAAAGCAGATGCTCTTGAATGGACTGATGTCTTGTGCTATGCGACTCAAGGATCTGATCCTGCATAAAGACAGATCTCTACAATTGTGCTTGTATAACATTTTGATATTTTATCTCTTTCAAACAGGTAAGAGTTCTTTAGTTGAAATGCTATTAAGTGAGATGGATGACAAAGACATTTGTCCTGATAAAAACACTTATGATTTTCTTGTGCGTGGTTTTCATAAATGTGGAGAAGGTCAGCTATCAGTTGAAGCACTTAATACGATGATTTACAAGGGCTGGAGGCCCAGCAATCGGAGCATGAGAATAGTTGTGTGTTATTTATGCAAGGATGGCAAAGTTGGGAAAGCATTAGAATTGAGCAAAGTGATGGAACATAATAACTGGAAGCATGGTTCAGTAGTCCAGAATGCACTTGCTGGGTCCCTTCTTAGATGTGGTAGTCTTTCTGAAGCTGAACTTCTCTTGGACAGATTAGATAAAAAGGGTCTGATTCCTATGAAAATTGATTACAATACTTTGGTTCGGCATTTTTGTGTGCACGGTAGAATAAAGAAAGCAGTTGAACTGCTGAATGTGATGCTTAAAAAGGGCAACGTTCCGAGTGACACAAGTTATAATTCAATTATTCTCAGATTTTGCCATTGTAAAACTTTTGACCAAGCACTTGATTTTTTTGTTGAAATGCTGCATAAGAACATTCTGCCAAGTGAAGAGTCTCGTTATGCTCTAGTGAATGGTCTTTGTGAGAATGGGAGGACTGATGATGCACGGAATATATTAAGAAGTATGCTTCAATTCAGTCTTCCTCCAACCTACAACATGTATAACTGTGTTCTTAATAGTTTCCGTAACAGCGACAACCTAGACAAAGCATCAGGGCTTCTGAATGAAATGCAATTGGCTGGACACTCTCCTAATTTTGAGACTCATTGGTCCATTATAAGAAATTTGGATATAGAAAGTGACGATGATAATGTTAAGAATATTTTATCTGGTATACTTTCTGGGAGTCGACTTCCTGTAAAGAATTCCAAGAGAAAAGGTGCTTGAGAAATTGTAGGAATCTTCTTCCATAGAATCCACTCCATTCATCTGTGGATGTCAAAATCCATAACATGTATAGGATAAAGGCATAGTTCTGTTTTGTGGCCGTGCTAGTTATCAGCACAGAACATATAATCCTTCCTTAGGTATTGATATTTTTTAGTATATGATGCAAGCTATTATAATGTTTCTCTTTAAGTTGGCCAACTATCCTTTCCATTCACCATTGATGCTCCAGTTGGTAACATAAGAAGGTTGCTCATGGAATTACACATGCAAACTATTTGTTTCTGCTTGTCCTTTGCTTATTGTTTTATTTCAGTTATCACTACTTGGCTGGAAATCTGAATTACTTCATGAATGATTGTTTTTTTTTCTAGTGAATTAGGTTGGGTTAGAGAGATGAAACTGGAGCAACTAATGATGGCTATATATGTAGACTCGCCTTTCGCTCCACCTGAAGAACCATCTTTAGGTTAAAGAAGGCAACCAGAAGTGAGTTTGCCGCTTTGTGCTCGATCATTTCATCAAGCTGATAAGGTTTGTTGACATTTGACAAGCATCTCTGGCTTCCTTATGCTAATCCTGAATGTCTCATTTCATTTGTTACCTTGCTCCGGGCGAAAGATTATCAGATTTTGCAAATGATTGATACCGGTTGCAACATAGAGCATCCTCGGAATCCATTGCCTTGTCGTAGAAGAAAAGGTGACCTCCTACGCCTCTACCTATTTCACACACCATCTAATTTCTCCTTTGATTTGATAGTGTAAAATTACATGTTAGAGAATTGTCTTATTCATATTCGATTGGTCTAGAGAAAGCAGTCAAAGAACTCATGAAGGGGATTCATTCCTACACATTCAAATGAGTTTCTGTCGAAGATCCCCTGTTATCCTCGATCTTGTGAATGATGCTTTCACCATATGATATCAATTTCAGGAGTCTAAACTTCAGTTCTTGTGAACACATGTAGGAGGGCGCCGATGTCGGTTGAGGTGGAGGCATTGGCGGGGGTGATCCCGGGCCAGTTTGCGTGTAACCTGGTCCGGCAGTCTGGCGCTCAGCTAGCAGGAAGGGGGCCGGCGGGCTTGGGTTGGCCCAGGGCATCGAGACCCACATAGTCTGTGGTAACCCGATCCTGAGTCGAATGGTCTAAGGCTCAGCTAGCTTCGGCTCCCTGCTGATGCGTGGTGGCCCACGCTTCGGGGATAAGCCCAAGCCGAAGGAGACGTTACTCAGTGCCCCAGTAGGCACCCTCATAGGCCCTCAGCCGGCCTCGTTACTCAATGCCCCAGTCGGCACCCTCATAGGCCCTCAGCCGGCCTCGTTACTCAGTGCTCCAGGCGGCACAACCACTCCCTGACACTGGACTACCAGAAGTTGTACGGGGTCGGCGCAGGACCTTGGTCATCCTGGTCCCCAGTGGCGGATATCTCGCCGAGGTATTGATCCGCCTGCTACACCTTGTCCCCCGTACCCCGACCACATGCTTTGGTGACAGGTCGAGCGGCGTCCAACGATGTCAACCCTTAAGTTGACAGTGCCCCTTTCCTTAATACAGCATGTGCCACTTTACGCTGCCATCCCTGGGCATGCATTACCCTGCCCTCTCTATGCGACGACAAGTGGCAGGCGGGGCAGAACCTGTCAGCTTCCCCGGCTACATATACCTCTCACTCCGCATTTCCCAGGTACGCGCGATAGTGCAATTTTTATACTGTTCTATTGCCTTCCATCGCCACCGTCGTGTACTGACTTGACCGTCGGAGTGCCTGGCCGGGAACTTTTCCCGGCGAGTTCTAACGGTCTCTGCCTCGCAGGTTGGAAGCGATCCAGCTCGTCACGCCATCTCAGCGACCTCACCCTTCCCGGAGACTCACTCAGCTGTAAGGGCGTCCTACTCACTTCGCGACAGGATCAAATTTGGCGCTAGAAGGAGGGACACCAGCAGTCTGATCGGAAGTAGAGATGGCTGATCCTTATGAGCTGAACGTGGACGTCTCTCGTGAGGAGTACGAGGTACTCATGGCTACACGAGCACAGCAGAGGGCTTCCCAAAGGCTCTCCCAAGTTGCCAGCCAAGGGCATCGGGGCTCAGAGCCAGTTGCACGTTGCATCTCGGGAGGATAAGGCAGGCCTGCTGTGCCTGAGGGGGGCCCCGCACCTCCCCCGGCGGTTGTCCCCCAGGAGCAAGTCGGCGAGGCCCATTCGGTATCAGCCGCGGCCTCAGTCTCTAACCCGGTGCGCGGGAGGCGACAGGATAAGGGAAAAGCTCTGGCGGACCCTGCATCGGTCATGCCGGTACGTAGCCCTTTTGCTCCCTGGATCTTGGAGGATCCCGTGCCTCATCATCTTCGTTTCTTCACCGTCCCTGAGTACGTGGGGACCACGGATCCGGAAGAGCACTTGATGAAGTTTGAGAGTGTGCCGCCATGCTTCAGCAATATCCGGAAGGTGTTAAGTGTAGAGCCTTCCTAACCACGCTATCTGGCGCGACCCAGAGATGGTTCGACCGACTCCCCGACGGGTCTGTCACGAGCTTCGAAAGGTTCAAGAGGGTGTTCCTGCAGCACTTCGCCAGCAGCCGACGGCACCACAAGACAAGTCTCAACCTGTTCGCCCTAAAGCAAGGGCCGAAAGAAACCCTTAAATCTTATATCCGGAGGTTTAACGAGTTGGCGATGGATGTGCCTACTGCCACTCAGGAGGTTATGGTTAGCGCGTTCTCCCAGGGTCTGCAAGAGGGAGAGTTTTTTCGATCGCTGATCAGGAAACCCCCGAAGGATTTCGACAGCCTTCTGGGCAAGGCTGACAAGTATATCAACGTCGAAGAAGCGCAAGCGGCTCGGCGCCTCCTCCTACTGTTCAGGGTGCTAGACCCTCAGGAGGACCCATTCGTAGTCCGAGAGGCCCCGCCGAGCATGCGGGCATGGAAAGACGCCACGTGCAGCAGGTGGCCCAAGGATGCTTCCCCGCTCGATGGAGGCCCTACTGCAGCTTTCATCAGAGTCACGGGCACGCCACCGAGGAGTGCCGACAAGCCGGCCGGGGTCGGGCTCAGGCCCCCAGAGGACGACACACACCTCCCGGACGCGGGGGGGGGGGGGGGGGGTAGGCCGAGGCGGCCCGAACGCCGACCCGATGGATGAGGGCGGATTCCTACCCTCATACGAATGTCAATCATTCCATGGCCCAGCCACTCAGTAGGGCGCGTGGCGTCCTACGCCCCTGAGTCCTGCTCGGCCATACGTGCAAAATGTCCAAAGGCTTAGGACAAGCATATTTCTCGAACATCTCCTTGGCTTGGTCGTTTCGTAGCGGGGTCCGAGCCGAGGCGTTAGAGGTAGCCTCAGCCAGGTTCAGGATTCAGCGGCGACTTCACGAATTGTCCACGCTGGCAATTTCATTCTACCAACTCTTATGAGTCTTTCGAGCAAGAGAGCACTCGCCTTCGTCCAAACTGCCGCTTTGGTCGAGTGGTTCACCCAGGCAAGTGTGAAGGAGGGTCGTTTCGTTCCAAATGACCAGAATGAGTTACATGCATTATACGTGCATATTCCGCACACGTAAGGCGGCTTTGGGTCGGGATGTTCCCACTCGGGCCAGTAACGTCGCGTAAAGCCTCGACACTCAAGCAGCGCGGAAACACAAAGAAGTATAAAAGGGCAAATTCTTATTAACAGAAACTGTTACAAATGTAAGGCATAACACCTCTTGCGTAAGGGAAAATACAAGAAGCACCCTTAACAGCAACTGCTCCTGGTTCACGGAGCTCGGCTGGGTTTCTTGGGTGACTTGTCCAGGAGCAAAGCGTCGGCATAGTCTTTAAGGCGCAGAAGACGCCTTTGCACCGCTTGCAGCACAGATGCCTGAACTTCATGCTGCTGCTGAAGCTTGCCCAGTTTCGCAGCACAGGCAGCCCGCTCCTTCTCCTTGGCCTTCAGGTCGGCCCGCAGAAGGGAAATGGTGTGATTCGCCTCGAACAGTTGGGTCTTGAGAGTGACGGACTCCTCGAGATTCCAAACGGGCCGCGCCGCCTAAAAAAGGAGAGTGAAAGTCAGAAGCCAAGAAAAGAAAAATAAGAGCAACACCTTTCATAAGCTGAAGTTTCTCGGGTCGGGCCTAGGAGCTCTCGCCCGAGCAGGGTTTCCAGACTCTCGGCTGGATGAAGCTTCAGACTTCCTGTCCAGACCGCCACTTGAACACGCGTCATTAGACCAGGTCCGCGGGGTGGCGACAGGTGGAGAGACTGGGCCAGGAGAGCCAGCGGCAGCATCCTCCCCCACAGAGGCCCAGGGGTCGGGAAGGGGCAAGGAGCATGCAAGCAATAAGCCTCCCCGGACTGGCACTTGCTGGGATAGGGGGCATATGATAGTACCCCCTCCAGCAATCGTCGAGCCAGTATTGCCAGCCGGTCGGCATATAGAACCGCGACGAGTCGAATGACGAAGGACAGTATGAACACCTCCCTTCGGATCCCCCGTAAACGCAAGCGCCCAAACCCTCCTCAACAAAGTCGAAGAGAACGCTCGAGAGGAGCTTCCCGACTGAGAAAGGGCAAGCTCGAGAGGCGCTGGAGAAAGCGATACCTCAGGGGCAAGCGAGGGAGACGCGTGCCCTGGAAGGGGGGTCACACGAGAAGACGAAGGCGCCGTGGCGGTGGCTTCTGCGGAGGCCGGCGCCCGGGCTCGCTTCGATCGGCGAGGAGGAGCGGGAGGGCTATGTGGAGATGAGAAAACAATTGAGCAAGACGCATGACGACTAGACTCCAATGGTAAGGCATCCATATCGGAGCTTCCTGCACAGGGAGATGGGCATGTTGACATCGTTTCTTTCCCCTTAGGAGTGCCTCTATAAGGGGAAGCGACGATTATAGGAAGGAACAGCTCGAGGAGCTCTCGATCTACCTCTTCCGAGGAAGAATGGTACGAATCATCAGAAGAGGTGAAGGGTTTCATCGAAGAGGAGGGTCCTTCATCGGAGTCGGTAGACATAATGGGCTGGCGAGGATATTGGTCTCACTGATATGGTGGGTTGAAAGAGGTGCCGGTAAAACACGGCTTATATAGAGGATAGCAGGTTATCCTGGCCGTCCACAGTAGGCCTTGGTAAACTGTAAGATCCGACGGTCAATCACGCGAATGGGAAGGCATGAAGAGGTATTAAAGCTGGAGTAAATGTGCAAGGGCTGCTCAATGCTCGAGGCGCTCATGACTGGTGACGGACATTTCGCTGCCCGACGCGTCACGTCGCCCGAGCCCTGTTCCATCACTCATTAAAAGTAGACGTCAAGGATCGAGATACGAATCGCCCCGATGGGACGGGCGCAGAAGGATTCTTATAAACGGGCCAACTCTCGTCAATCCCTGGGCTTTGGGCCTGTCTGGTCGCGCGGCGACCCACACTCCCCGAATTTCAGTCCGATCGAGCGGCTAAACTCTTGCTAGTGGGTCTGACCCCACTGGTCCCCTGGTTCAACGATTTACGCGGTAAGGGAGCATCCCGAGTTGAGCGCTCCGTTTGACGATCCCGGGGATCGCTAACAGTGTGGCGAAGGAAATAAGCCCGAGAGGCTTGAGGGGGAATAAAAAGGTTACCATCGGCAAGGTGAAAATATTACATCGCCCAAAACTCGACACCCTCACCAGTACACAAAAAAGAAAGGCAAAGAAACGCAGAAGGCTTGACCTTCACTTGAATGGCACATCGGTCACGCTGGGCAGGTCCTCACACATATCCTCAAGACTCACCGCTGTGGGAGGCAGATTGGGAAGCAGATACCCACCAAACCTAAGCTGGCGGACGATGTTCAGCCCTTGAGGCTCCATTACATCCATGAACCGCTTGGCGATTTCGGCCGTGTGAGCAGGGGCGTTGATGCACTCAAGCCTGTACTTCTCCCTCCGGGAATCTTCGGTCTCCTTGTAAGAGCGAAGCTCTGTCAACTCCGATCCAGTAGCCTCCCACTCGGGCCTCTCCTTTCGCAGCCGCTCGAGCTCTTCTTGCTGAGTGTGCAACAGTTGATCTTTGGAGGAGAGCTCCATGGATAGCTCCGTTATCCTTTGTGACTGGCCCAAGTGTTAGCATCTCTGGTCTCCAGTAGGGCCTGGAGAGAGTCAAGGGCGATTGACGCCCGCTGAAGGTCAGACTTCGCCTGGGCTGACTCGGCCTGGGCCTCCGCTTGTAGGGCTCGCGCTTTCCGCTCGGCATGCTTCAGGGTGGAGAGCCTGATGTTTGCTTGGGAAGTGGCTTGTTGCGCCGTCTCAACTTGGTCGTGCGCCACTTCGAGTTGTTCCCCCAAGTGGGCCAGTTGATCTTGCAGAGCCCGAACCTCCTCTCGTAGGTGATTCAATGTAGGCTCGTCAGCAACTAATTGGGAATGCGCCAGCTGCGTTTGCAGGCGTTTCACCTCCCTCTCGGCCTTAGTCCGCGCTGAGCTCTGGGCTAGGAGGGACATAGAGACGCCGTGGCAGTCTCCTACGAACTGCAGAAAGAACACCGTTCTTAGGAGTCAGAAATGAAAGATGCAGCGAGAGACCTGGATCGTCTGTACGTACCTGAGTGACCTTAAGGAAAAAGGCGTCGGCTTTGTTGCGAGAGCCCCGAAAGTAGGACTCCTCGAACCCTTGGGCATAGCGATCGGCTACCGACCCATATAGGCGCAGATCCTGGCGGCGCTCGGGTAGCTCGCCAAGAGGCAGCTTTAGGCGACGGTCTGCCCGAGAGGGCACCAAGAGGTGCATTATCAGGTCCTCATTCGGACCCTCAGCAGAAGGGGTTCCTGAGCGGGCAGACATCAAGGTGTCGGAAGTGTTGGAGATGGCAGAAGGGTTGGCGGGCGATGTGGTGACGGAAGTATCGGCCGCAACATCAGGGATAGGGGCCATGGCAGAGGCAATTGCTGATGGGCGAACTGAGGAGTCTCCAACGGGAATGGCGGTCGGGGAGTCAACAGCGGGGGCCACATAGGGAACAATGGCCAAAGTAGCAGAGCGGGCTTCTGGCTCAGGAGCTGCTCTCTTTTTCTTCTTCTTCTTCTCCAGACGTTTGCTGGAAGAAGGGAGGGATGAACCTCTTGTCGGGGAGGGCGCTCGTCGGCGTTTGGAAGGATGGCGCGGTGGGACAGTTGCGGACGGAGCGGTCTCGGAAGCAGTGGGGATCGACCCCTGTACAGTCGGGGTTGGGTTGGCCGGGACGACCTCTGCTACAGTACCTCTTCTAGCAGCCCACATAGAGGCAATCCGAGTCTGTAGCTCGGCCCTCTCTAGCCGGAATCCTCCCTTCACGGCCGCGGACAGCAGTAGGGAAACTGGGAAAGCAAAATACGTTTATGCATGATCGAGAGATATACCTGGCAGACACCGGGAGACTTACCAGCGTCAGATAGAGAAGGGGTGGGGCTCGGGCTGAGACCGAAGGTGGAAAGAATCCCCTCCTTTAGCAGAAGTCCGCCGTGGAAATGTTTGTCCTCCAGTTCGGCGGTGACATTCAGGTAGGCGGCAGAAGTGCGATAATGTCTAGGGAGAGTCTCGGAAATGGGAAGTCCCTCGACCCAAGTGGTAGGCCAGCCCGGGGAGGGGATGGGCCCAATGAAGAAGTACCGTTCCTTCCAGCCCTTGTGTGAAGTGGGCAGGTTCAGGAGGAAGGAAGCCTTGGCTCGGGCCTGGAAGAAGAAGTCGCCCACTTCTTGCTGTTTGGGGTAAAAGAAATAATGAAAGTTCTCTGGTAAAGGGGAATCCGGAGGAGTGAGAAGGCGATGACCGAACCATATATCAAACGTATGACGTTGGGAGCTAGCTGAGATAGAGGAATCTGGAAGTAGTCGCAGACGGCGGCAATGAAAGGATGGACGGGGAAACGGAGGCCAACTTGAAGATGATCTCGAGACAAGGTAATGTAGCCCAGGGGGGCAGAATTCGGGCACACGTGTGATTCAGGCAGGAGTAGGTGATGGTCGGCAGGGATTAAGAAGTCCGATTGTATTTGAATTAGATCATGGGCAGTGAGGGTGGTTATCAGGGTAGAATACTAAGGCCGAGACGGGGGCGGAGACGAAGAAGAGGAGGCCATTGGAGAAGGAGGAGGCGAGAAGCTGATCGGCGCGATAAGTCGCTGAAGAAAGGCCGAGACGAGGCAGCAATCACAACCCTAGCAGCACTCAAAGCGGCGGAGAACAACGGGTAGTTTCGAATGCGCGGAGAAGAACGAGCAGGCGAAGGGTCTCACTTATGGAAGTAGGCGAGGAGTGCCAGGCGTCCGATGAATGACTGAGAGAAACGTGCGACCCCGCTGAAGCCGTCTGATCCGACTCGGGCAGTGTCCAAGGCGACAGAATAGGGGTGCGGTAGAATGTTTGCAATAGATGACGGCCGACCCTTCCGAGGGGTGCGCCAGGCTCGGACCAGATTTGAGGTCCAGTCAGTCGGACTACGTGCCTCCTTCGACTAGACTTGAGGGAGATGCTTATGATCCCGGGCCAGCTTGCGTGTAACCTGGCCCGGCAGCCTGGCGCTCAGCTAGCAGGAAGGGGGCCGGCGGGCTTGGGTCGGCCCAGGGCGTCGAGGCCCACATAGTTCTGTGGTAACCCGATCCTGAGTCGAATGGTCTAAGGCTCAGCTAGCTTCGTCTCCCTGCTGACGCGTGGTGGCCCACGCTTCGGGGATAAGCCCAAGCCGAAGGAGACGTTACTCAGTGCCCCAATCGGCACCCTCATAGCCCTCAGCCGACCTCGTTACTCAGTGCCCCAGTCGGCACCCCCATATGTCCTCAGCCGGCCTCGTTACTCAGTGCCCCAGTCGGCACCCTCATAGGCCCTCAGCCGGCCTCGTTACTCAGTGCCCCAGTCGACACCCTCATAGGCCCTCAGCCGGCCTCGTTACTCAGTGCTCCAGGCGGCACAACCACTCCCTGACACTGGACTACCAGAAGTTGTACGGGGTCGGCGCAGGACCTTGGTCATCCTGGTCCCCAGTGGCGGATATCTCGCCGAGGTATTGATCCGCCTGCTACACCTTGTCTCCCGTACCCCGACCACATGCTTTGGTGACAGGTCGAGCGGCGTCCAACGGCGCCAACCCTTAAGTTGACAGTGCCCCTTTCCTTAATACAGCATGTGCCACTTTACCCTGCCCTCTTTATGCGACGACAAGTGGCAGGCGGGGCAGAACCTGTCAGCTTCCCCGGTTACATATACCTCTCACTCCGCATTTCCCAGGTACGTGCGATAGTGCAATTTTCATACTGTTCTATTGCCTTCCATTGCCACCGTCGTGTACTGACTTGACCGTCGGAGTGCCTGGTCGGGGACTTTTCCCAGCGGATTCTAACGGTCTCTGCCTTGCAGGTTGGAAGCGATCCAACTCGTCATACCACCTCAGCGACCTCGTCCTTCCCGGAACTCATTTAGCTGTAAGGGCATCCTACTCACTTGGATCAGGGGGCAAGGACAACTAGTGAACACGAGGGCGAAGCAACCAAATTGGAGGTAGATCGAGCGGACATACATGATGACCATGAAGGTGACAGAGACAAGTTAGCGCGGGAGTAGACCGATGGTGGAGAAACAACCTTTCGGATGATAGAAGCTTTCATTTGTCGTTGACTATCATCTTTCATAGAGCGAAAAGATTGCTAAAGTAATTGCCAAAGAATGAGCTCCCACAACACCAGTTCTCAGGTATTGAACTATGGTTGTCTTGAAAACAAAGCTAGAAAGATTGAAAAATATAAAATTGTCACGAACAATATAGAAGTTCTTTCTAACCACCATCAAATGCAATAGCAGAGTTGGATACGGAATGCAAACTAAAAAGAATTTGCAAGATTATTCATAAATGTCCTTTTGTAATGGTTAGGGGATAAACAGATGGTCTAAAAAGACTCTAACGGTTTTTTGATAAACTTAAATATTTTTTTTTAAAAAAGGTAGGTTGTTTCATTTGTGATTTTTTATTGACAATTTTTTAAATAACTATTTATCATAACCTTCACCTCTATATATAAATAATTACTTTCTATTTTTAGGGTTCTGAGAATGAGGAAGGAATGGAATTAGAGTCGGCCACTGCATGAGGCCGTGCAAGGCAATCTCACGTGGGGTCGTCACATAGGGTCGCACGAGGCGACCTCATGCAGAGCCACCATCCGTAATCACTCCGATTGATCAATAACTTGAGGTTGCCATCCGTGGCCACGTGATGATGACAAAAGACGATTCGCTCGTCCTAGCGTCCCCGTCAACTCGTCTTAGGGCCAATACGAAGAGGTAGATCACAGGGGTCATTAGTCCGGATGTTGTGGTTAGTATGTGGGAAGGACGGACATATTGATTTTGTTGGATTTTGACTCTCATATCTTATGGTAGCAACATCTATGTACTGATTAGTGCTTGAAGAACATATGAAAGTTGAGAAGAAGGGAATTATATTCCGTCGTATTTGAACGGACAAAATAAATCAAAAAAATAATCCACAAATGGATTTGTAAATCCGTCTGCCCATTAAGTAAACAAAGAATGGAAAGCTTTCATCCTTTTTTATAAACAGAGAATGGAAAGCATTTATATGAAGTAAACAAAGAAACCTTTCTATAATTTTTATTTCCGTGTTCCCAAATAAACAACGCCTAAGTGAAACCAGTGTGCAGAAAATAATAAAGCCAACAGATTCAATGCATCGTCTACATACCCACAGACATCAGAAAGCAGGGCCGTATCTAAAAATGTTCCGTTTTAATCTTCATTCTCATCATCTAAGACTACAAAAGGGATTAAAAACTGTAATTTTAGCCTGCTGTAGAGTTCGATAGATTTTCTTCTCTCGTGAAGTTCTCTGTGTTTCTTCAGTAATCATCACAATGTCTCAATGCCAAAGGCAGAGGCTGCCTTGTTTCTCACTGGTGGCCAAAGATCTATTGGATTTGGAGAAACATTTTGCATTCTATGGAGCATACCACAGCAACCCAGCAAATGTCGTAATCCACAGCCTCTTCGTTTGGCCGATCTTCTACACCTCTCTTATCCTCTTCCATGTCACCACTCCAATCTTCTTCCTCCCTGCCTGGCTTGGAGGGGAGGTCCTGGCCCTCGACCTTGGGTTTGTCTTTGTGGTGATGATTGGACTTTTCTATGTGTCGATGGACCAGAAAGCTGGATCCCTTGCTGCTGTTCTTTGCATCCTCTGCTGGATTGGTAGCGGCTGCCTCGCGAGCCAGCTTGGCTTTTCTCTTGCCTGGAAAGTACGATGACTTAGCGTAGTCAGCCGATATGATGCATGATTTCTTCAAATATTACTTCTCAATATCTTTGCAATTGCTTCTAGGAAATTTTCATATCCATACGCTGGCATGCTCGATCGCATTTGAATGGTATTTATAAGTTACTCACAACCGCAACAGCTGATCAAACAGTCCTCTTCCCTGCGATTAAAACAATAGCAATATGTCAGATTGGAGAACCAACCTGACTTTTTGAACTTTATAAATATGGATCAGGTTACATAATATGAAATACCATAAAACTGTAAGGTCAAAGAAAACAAGATCCAAAATGCCATTAAACTTTTACAAGATCATAGATCTTGTACCTAGCACATGAGTTTTTTATTGGTTCCCTTTCCCAAAGCATGCCAATGATAAGTAGTAACATCGATTCTAATGACAGGTAAGTAACTAGCTTGTTTTGACTAGCGTATTCAAGGCAAAATGATTCGAAACTCATTTTTTAGCGAACTAACTTGCATATCAATTTTTAAGGGAACTGCACAAAACATTCACAATTTCAGAATCTTTTTTGTTTGATATATAAAACAGGTTTAGTACATGTTATTTAGTATTTAATAAAGCAACAATGGTTTGATTTAAAAGAAAAGCATGTGCAATGTAGAAGATTAGGTCTTTGATGCTTTATGTTTTGTCATCCTAATGAACGAGATTACATATCGAATTAGAAGCTAATGTATGTCTGAGTTTTCAAGTTTAATTGAAACCTAATGGCCATGGGATTCTCCCCTACAGGTTGTTCTGGCAGCTCAGCTACTTTGCTGGACGGCGCAAATTTTAGGTCACGTACTCTTTGAGGTACTCCCTCATAACTTATCTCCATCTTGAATTTCTGTTTTTGGCAACAAGACAATTGTTGATTAGAAACAGCTGACCTATAATTTTTTTTTGTCTGGCAGAAAAGTGCTCCAGCTCTCCTTGACAACCTTGTGGAGACCTTACTGACAGCTCCATTCTTCGTTTTACTAGAGGTAGGTAATTACCCGAATTCTGTAATTTTTTGCAACTATGTTGCATGGAAACAACTAACCCAGGTTCATAAGTCCAGGTTCTGAAAAATATATGTGGGTACGAACCATATCCTGGTTTTCATACTAGTGTCAAAGTAAAAATTGAGGATGCTTGAAGGGATTGATCGATAAACAAGGGGAGAACACTGTAATCCCGTCTGCTTGCATAATTAGATCAACACAATGTTGATTTAGATTTGTTTTTCCTCTTCATCCTTGCAAATGTTATATTATTCAGATTAACATTGAGATATTGCACACCTTAAGTCCCCAAGTAATGAAGGCATGCTATTTTGCTAGAAAAGTAAATAACAATATGTCTACTTTGAACACTTGTGAAAATAATTGAATCTTGAAACTTGTAATGCTGCAAATCTGAGAAATAAGCACAACATCTACCTGAACTCTTTCCTATTTATTCACTTAGTTGCAAAACATTTAAAGAAAATGAGAGCTTACCTCTTGTTTTCTTAAGAGTTCCACCCTGGTAGATCCCTAGATCATCCATATTGCAAGTAAAAACTGTCATCGATATTGCGTAAGTTGTTTATGCTCCCAGTACACCAGACAACATCACAGTCTCCCAATTCGGAAAATTTCAACAACAGATTTTTAATCCATAGTAACACTTCAAGAAAGTTGCTTGTGGACAGTAAAGACAACATTTTCTATTCTTTATATGTCTGAGACTAAGAGAACCAGTATTCCAAAACATATGTCTCATAGTATAGATCATCCAGGCTCTACTTGAACATTCTTTGCAAGTGAATATCAACTAAGCAGCCACATTGATCCTTAAACCAGGCTTCCTCTTCGGCATGAAATTAAAAATCTCTTTGCCATCAGTATCTAACAGAGTAGAACCAATCTCCTTGATAACACCTCTATCATCCATTAACATTCTCACCTGCTCTGCTCGGCGCCACTCTCCTCTCGAAGCATAAACATTGGATAGCAACACATAGTCACCACTACCATGATTCCTCATCCTCAGCAATTCTTCATTAGCTTTCTCAGCCAACCTGACATTGCCATGAATCCTGCAAGATCCAAGCAGTGCCCTCCATATTATTCGGTTTGGCTCAATTTTCATATGATCTATAAATTCAAATGCTTCTTCCAGTAACCCTGCGCGCCCAAGTAGGTCTACCATGCAACCGTAATGCTTAACATTTGGCTCGATCCCGTACTTATTCCGCATAAGATAGAAGTATCTTTTTCCCTCTTCAACCATCCCACCATGACTACAAGCAACCAAGACACCCACAAAAGTGATCTCATCCGGTCTCAATTTCATTCCAATCATGTTCTCGAACAAATTGATTGAATCTCGAAAATGTCCATGCACAGCTAACCCTCCGATGATCGAGTTCCAAGTGGACAGATCCTTTTCCCTCATGCCGACGAATATCTCTACGGCTCTTTCAATGCTCCCACACTTTGCATACATGTCTATTAGAGCATTGCTGAGGCGTATCGAAAACCCGCCTCTGGAACACATTTCCATCAGGGAACCATGTATCCTCCTACCAACATCCATAACACCAGCATCAGCACAGGAAGACAGCAAGCTCAGCATGGTAACCTCATCAGGCTGCTCTCCAGCAAGGTGCATTTGTTCAAACACCTCCAGTGCTCGCCTGTGCTCGCTGCAGTGCACATAACCTGCAATCATCGCATTCCACGACACAACATCCTTCACAGGAACTTGATCGAACACCTGCCGGGCCATGGCCATCTCCCCCTGTTTAGCATACGCAGTGATCATAATATTGCAGGAGATCAAATCCTTGGACGGCATCTCATCAAACAACTGCCTTGCGATGCTCAGATCACCTCTTCTCGCGTATCCCGCGATCATCGCGGACCATGCGACGACGTCCTGTCGCGCAGGCCCATCGAAGAGTGCAGACGCTGCCGCCAAGTCGCCGCAACTGGCGTGCATGTTGATCAGGGAGTTCCTGACGAAGGAATCAGACTCGAGACCGGATTTTGTGATCTTGGCATGAAATTGGGAGCCCAGAAGGCTCTCGGAGAGCTTGGTGCAGGCGCGGAGTAGGAAAGGGAAAGTGATCTTATCGGGCCTCACGCCGGCCTTCTCCATGCGGGCGAAGAGGGAGATGGAGGCCGAGGGCGTCCAGTGGGAAGCGCCGCGGATGACGGTGTTCCACATGAAGAGGTCCGGGTGGGGGATCTGGTCGAACAACTGGAGGGCGTAGGTCACGGCGCCCGCGACGGACACAGACGACGAGAAGAGCAGCTCGCGGAGGGAGGAGGCGTCCGAGAGGAAGCCGCGGACGACCATGAGGGCGTGCATTTGCTTCAGGGATCGGAGCGTGCGGCATCGCCGCCATAGCGCCGGCTGTCGCCGCTTGTCGCCGGATTTCCGTATCATGACGAGGACGAGCGAGGAGACCGTAAGTTCCTATTTTGTTAACCCTTCGTAACAAAAAATAGTAAACGCTAAAGTAGTGGCAAAAAAGCAACTCGTTCGTCCGACGCTCCTGGAAATTATCATAACCCACACTCAGGAAAGGGCCGAAAGTTGAGGGCATTTGGTTTGCTTGTAGAAAATAAAACTAATTTTATTTTCATTTTTTATAAAAAATATGATTTTTTGAAAAATATATTTAATTTATATTTTTCAGTCTTATTTTTCAAAAAAAATATAGTATTTTCTGAAAAAAATAAAATAAAATCATTTTTTAAAAAAATAAAAAAATACGATTTTCTAGAAAATAAAAATAAAAAATAGAATAAACCAAACGTCCCCTTAGTAATTCGGATGTATGATTAACTCACGGAAAGAATTAATATATTAATTTTGTTAAATTTTACTTCTTAAATTTTAAGATGATTATAGCACGCACGTTAACTACCAATTCATCTTGTGAGAGAGTCTAAAATAAAACTACGCTGTATTTAATTAGATGTTATTTGATTACTTAAATTTTTTATATTTTTAAACTGTTAATAAATATATTTTTAAACTGTTAATAAATCGATGCGGTCAATTAATTTATTTTATTTAATAAATTATTTATCACTTGAACTTTTATATGTTAAAGATAACATCGACCAAACATTATCCCATATTCCCATAAAATGGAATCGATTAAATAGATCATTTTACGTTATTAAACTTTATCATCTATTATATTATTTTTTGGTAATTTACTGAACCATGTGTATAAGTTTTATTATTAACGATTTCTTAAAAATCTTATGTTTTGTCCCCTTGGGATAAATAGTTGACTAGTAGATGGGATATTACTATCATGAGGTCTGAGGGTTAAATCATGGCTAGTAGTTAAGTTCCTGCCATCCCCTATATATTAGTCACTGCTCGGGCTAGTAGATGTCTGTGATTTACCTCCCTTCATAATATTTGGGGATGAACGGTGAGGGTCGTCTAAGGTGAACATTATCACCTTTTACCACAATTATTAATGATTTCATGACCTCTAAGGCACGGCTGAGTTGACTACTGGGGGTAGATATTGCTACAATGGACAAGAGTTCAAATCTCGACAAAGTTGAGAAAAATACACTCTATCGAAGTGGCCAACTGTAGCTTCCCGATTTACCTCCTCATATATGGTCATGAGGTCGGCCGTGTGGGCCCTCTGGTGTGGCGGATTCCACATTTTTGCTACAATTATTAACGATTTCATGTCCTCATAGGGTGCCTAGTTGGCTATAGGGTAACAAATTTGCTACAATGAAGCAGAGATCATTTCCCAACCGGCGATACCCTTGAGGAAAAAAACTCCTCTCATTCCCTAAGATTTATCTCCTTTCATATAACTTGGGAACGGACTGTGAGAGACGTCTAGGGTGAGCGTAATCACTTTTTGTTATAATTATTTACAATTTCATGTGTCCCTACAAATATCCCTTCACATAATATAGAGACGAGCTATAAGGGCGCTTGGGATGAACGTAATCACGTTTTTGCTATAATTATTAACGATTTCAAGTATCCGAGTTTCAAAATATCCAAATCTCATAGCATATTCTAGAAATATCTCACCTTGTTCTCTCTAGGTCACAGTTTAGTTTGAAACTGACAGATGGAATTAAAGAACTCTAAATTACTTCAAATGAAAATTAATGTACTCTTGTAAGCCTCCTTAATGTATTTATGTCATTGGATCTAAATTCCATAGCATAAATTAAGAGTAGTAATTAAATTGAAAGTATGTTTTTAATTTTTTTAATTCATTCAAAAATTCACAGTTCTCAATTTACGCTATCAAATTCAGAAACGAGAGCATGGATACATTAATGTTCTATTTGGGAGGAGGTGAGAGAAGGGAAGGGAAGGGTAAATAAGGAGAAGAGAAATTTTGACCCTTATTTGAGAGAGAAAAAAATGATTAACGGGGTTTTTCTAACCTCGGGCGACCGAGACGACCTCACGGAAGTTTCCCACCGGCCGCCAGGGTAAATCGGGAAGCACTCACAGTGGGCAGTTTAGAAGTCCAGCGTCCCAGGATTTGCGCCCTATTTGGAAGAAAAATTCGTGCACTCTTATTTGAGAGAGAGTGAGTTAAGGAGGAGGAGAGAGAATGGTAAGCTTTACCCTTACATGCTCATGAATTGGTATAATTTCTTACACCTCGATTTGGGATGTAAAGAAAGAGCAGGAAAATTAAAAAATATTTTGTTCCAATTTTATACCTATTTCAAAATATTAATTCCCAAATTAACTCATCTGTTTAGGTATCTCGTCTTTGCATCGTCGCTCCTCTCACAGTGCGGGTCGTCACCACTCAACGTACAACCACTCACACTCCACTTCGTCAGCGCCAGCCCTCACCGTGTATCTCTCCGAGGACATGTTTAATGGGTTATATCCATTTTTTCACATGTAGGTTTATTTTAAAAAGTGAAGGTATTTTTATAATTTTATATATTTAACCTTTATTCCCCTGTCTTTTATCTCAAACAAGATAACACATGTTAACTTAATAAACCTTCTCTCCCTTCCAAATAATGGGAATAGGGGTGTCAAAAATCAACACGACCCGACGACCCAACCCGAATCGACCCGAAAAAAATCGAGTTCGGGTTGAAAATTTTCGGGTTCGGGTCGGGTTCGGGTTGGGGGGTTCGGGTTGTAAAAATTTCGGGTTGGGTTCGGGTCGGGTCGGGTTCGGGTTGATCCGAAATTTAATATTTTATGAATTTTTTGGGGTTAAATCAAATTTTATTTTGAAAATTAAGATATTTTTATGTATATTAATATCAATATAGTATGATCATGATGAAGTATTGAGATAAAAGTGAAGAATTATAGGGAAAATGGCGAAAAAAGACGTTTTGAATCGGTTTTTTCGGGTTATTCGGGTCGGGTTGGTCGGGTTCGGGTTCGGGTTTAGGGGTTTCGGGTTGAAATCGGGTTCGGGTCGGGTTCGGGTGGGAGTTAAAAAATTTTTTTTTCCCAACCCGACCCGACCCACCCGAATTGACACCCCTAAATGGGAACATAAATACTTTACTTCCCCTCCATTTCCCTTCCTTCCTTTCCTTCCCTTTCTATTGATGAATCTTCCCTCACCCATCCAAATAGATTGTTAGGAGGTTTTCGAGAGTATATTGATTTTGATTTGAAATAATTCATAGTTATATAGTTTTATTAGCTAGTTTGGATGAAACTACACTATTCAAAAATTCAAAAGTTTGATAGTGATTATCATTGCTTTAGGTCTTATAATGAGCTTGTTATAAATTCTATTAAGTTTTTATAAGTTTAAAAATTCATCGAATTTTGATATGAGAACATAAATATATTAAGGAAGATTTTAGGAATACATTAGTGTTGATTTAAAATTATTCGGATTCTTTAAGTCTATCAGTCAGTTTTGGACAAAACTAGTCGATGGACCTAGAGAAAAAGATGAGGGGTATTTCGAGAATATGCTACGTGATTTGGGTATTTTCAAACTTAAATACGT
The DNA here is from genome assembly GCA_024364735.1 of Boesenbergia rotunda. Taxonomy (NCBI): domain Eukaryota; kingdom Viridiplantae; phylum Streptophyta; class Magnoliopsida; order Zingiberales; family Zingiberaceae; genus Boesenbergia; species Boesenbergia rotunda. The sequence goes on along the minus strand of JAGFNQ010003062.1, from coordinate 10,204 downwards.
AAAATGATTAATAGTTGTAGCAAAAGGTGATTACATTCACCCCAGGCGCCCTCACAGTCCGTCCCCAAGTTATGTGAATGGATATGAATTGCAGGGTCAACTTATAACTAATCATCAAGTGGCTAGGAGATGGAAGGAATTTTTTTTTCCTTGAGCATGCACCCGCTAAGAATTAATCTTTGCCCCCATTATAGTAAACCTATCATCCTCTAGCCAACTGAGCTGGGATTGTAAAATGCATAATAGTGAAACACACTCACGTGGTTTAATAAATTATATTTTATATTCAAATAAATTTTATTTTATTATTGCTAATAAGTATTTTTTTTCTTTCTTTTCCTTATTTGATATGTACATTTGTCATAGTTTACATCATTTAACTAGAATATTTATTGGTCGTCTAAGTAATACTCTCAATAAGTTAAATTCTGACTTTCTCTCTAATATTTTATTTTTATCATGTCCATCTTTTTATGTTTGTGTATAACTCTTATCTTCTATAGTTCTATTCATGCGCTCGAGTCATAATCCAACATTAAACTTCATATAACATAGTAAGTTTAAGCATTATTTTGTAAAATTTTCATTTAAGTTTTAAAGGTATTTTATTATCACAAAGAACATCTGACACTCTTTTTCATTTCAACTATCCCGCTTGTATTTTATATGAGACATTTTTCTCAATTCTTGCATATTTTTACAATAATGATCATAAATACTTAAATCTTCAATTACAGACGACTCATCATCTCTTATCTTAACCATTGTCATTTACATCTAATCAGTGTTCTAAAAAGCGCTAGGCGGTAAGCGAGCTGCCACCCACCGCCTAGCGCCTTGGCAGATTTTTTTTAATATTTTAAATAATTATAAAAAAATATAAAATATTTTATAATATCTAAAATTAATCAAAATATGCATAATTTGTTCAACGTACCGTGAAAATAACAAAAGTATACAAAATAACTCATATAATCTTATATTCCTAATTGTTCTTGTATATCATCTCTATATTTCTCCAATACTTTTGTTGTATCATATTTGATCCGGGCATTGCCTACGGGTAGGGGCGTAGGCCGGGCCCACCGGCCAGCCTGGCGCCAAGAAGGCTTAGTAGACAGGTCAGCAACAGAATCGACGGGTAGGTCCCCGCGCCCGTAAGCCCCTCCAAAGAAAGGAGGGAGGGTGGGGTTTTGCGGGCCGCCCTCCTACCATCTAACTAGATAAACTCCTGGTCGTCCACACTCCTCGACCCTACTCCGACCTAGAACGGGGTTGGGCGCCACAGTCAGGCGAGTAGCTATCCATACTCTCTTTCTCCTGCCAGACTGGATGTCCAACTTGGATCAGGTAAACAGCCTGCGGTAACCCCCGACCCAAGACGTACCCTGCGCTCTCTCTCTACCAGTCGGACGCGTGGCTGCCCACGCTCACTGGTCCTTACCCGACTCGGTCCTCAGCACTCGGACCCGCCAGTCGGCGCTCGGGGTACGGGCTGTCCCGCCCCTATGCCCCCTCACATCATTACATCCAGGGTACGACCCTGCTAACGGGGTTCCTCATGCCTTATCCCCCTCTGACATCCCTGCGCGGTTAATTCGCCCATCCAGTACCCTCGTACTGCGGACCCAGTACTCACGTACTGCTCGAGCATCCCGCGCCATGCCGCGCCGCTCTTCAGTGCTCCATGCGAGCTGACAGCTACCACACTCTTGTCCCGTCAGTACAAACAAGGGTTGTTAGCTCCCCCGGTTATATAAGCTTGGTACTCCCCCTACCGCAGGTACGCGCGCGCGAGTTCTCGCATCTCTTGCCCCCTTTCAATTCAGTTTCCACTCATCTGCCCTTGGAGACTGACTTGACCGTCGGAGTGCCTGACCGGGGACTTCCCCGGCGGGTTTACTGACGGTCGCTGTTTTGCAGGGACGTGGCAAGGCGCGGTCCGCACCCGGCCACTTGTCGGCTCGTGTCACCCGGGAGGCCCGTCTGGCCCATAGGACCGCCACCCCACTTCGCGACAGGATCAAATATGGCGCTAGAAGGAGGGACACCAGCAGCCTGATCAGATGTGGAGATGGGAGATCCATCTGGGTTCTGACGCAAGGCGGAAAGGGCCAGTCGGATAAGGGAAAGGATGTATGCTACGTTTTCCACGCATCTGATGTCTGGCCTTCTAGATACCACATATATTCTATGCATCTCTATGGTCCGGCCTTCAGGATACGACTTATTCGCGCATCACGTATTTGAAATATGGATATATTTTATATACTCGCCGCGTGTCTGAAATCGGGTCTTCTGGATATATCTCATCTATTTTGTGCGTCCCTGAAGGATGGTTTTTTGGAGAAACAGTCGTTGCTTCATTTCCCTCGGTGAGGCTCTCAGGCGGCGCGTGGCGGCCCACGCTCCCTGAGATGCCCTCGACCGGGAAGCCTTGGCGAGGCTCTTAGGCGGCGTGTGGCGGCCCACACTCCCTGAGATGCCCTCGACCGGGAAGCCTCGGCGAGGCTCTCAGGCGGCAAGTGGCGGCCCACGCTCCCTGAGATGCCATCGACCAGGAAGCCTCGGCGAGGCTCTCAGGCGGCGCGTGGCGGCCCACGCTCCCTGAGATGCCCTCGACCGGGAAGCCTCGGCGAGGCTCTCAGGCGGCGCGTGGCGGCCCACGCTGCCTGAGATGCCCTCGACCGGGAAGCCTCGGCGAGGCTCTCAAGCGGCGCGTGGCGGCCCACGCTCCCTGAGATGCCCTCGACCGGAAAGCCTCGGCGAGGCTCTCAGGCGGCGCATGGCGGCCCACGCTCCCTGAGATGCCCTCGATCGGGAAGCCTCGGCGAGGCTCTCAGGCGGCGTGTGGCGGCCCACGTTCCCTGAGATGCCCTCGACCGGGAAGCCTCGGCGAGGCTCTCAGGCGGCGCGTGGCAGCCCACGCTCCCTGAGATGCCTTCGACCGGGAAGCCTCGGTGAGGCTCTCAGGTGGCGCATGGCGGCCCACGCTCCCTGGGATGCCCTCGACCGGGAAGCCTCGACGAGGCTCTCATGCGGCGCGTGGCGGCCCACGATCCCTGAGATGCCCTCGGCCGGGAAGCCTCGGCGAGGCTCTCAGGCGGGGCGTGGTGGCCCACGATCCCCGGGATGCCCTTTCTGTGTCATACCTGATCGGTCCACCGACCGATCAGGACTCACTCTGATCGGTCTGGTGACCGATCAGATCAACTCTGATCAAGGAACTCCCAGATCGTTCCAATTTGATCCAAAAATTTTCCAGACTGATCACTTTGCATCGAATTGTATCAGTTTAATGATCATACTACAAACAAACATGATACAATCTGATTACAATTGAAACATATTTGATCACCCATTGGTACAACCCTGGTACTAAGGGAGCACAAATTTGTTCAAGTATTAAAATATGGGTAGGAATCATTAAGACCCTTGATTCTCAGAAATGTTTCTGAAACGTCAAGTGTTAAAATGAGGTTTGCCGAATCATACCTGGAACAAACGTAATAGTGATTCGATACAAACCCGTGCTGCAATTCTAAAATTCATTTACACGGGTTGGTTGAATCATGTCTCTTGCCCTTTGATGAGGAATATTTTTCAGTCAAAAACCCAACCCATGTTGAAAATTTTGAAATTCATAGGGAAGGGTTGTTTGAGTCATGACTCTTGTTCTTAATGTCGCGTTTCGGAAATTTTTCTGAAATGACGAATATCAATAGAGTCTACACCTTATTTTGGAATGCAAATTGTTAATGCAGTCTGATCAGGAACGTATCAGAGTTTCAGAAATTTTTCTGAAATCTGATCGTTCCCCAGACTAACAAGAAATATTTCTGTATCAAATAATCAACTGCATTCCTTACTTGTCATACAGCTGCATTCCTTACTTGTCATATATTTCTGTAACAAGAAATATTTTTGTATCACGGAGACCAATCAGGATTATGTGTCTGATATAGCTGCATTCCTTACTTGTCATATGAAACATATACATGTTTGACCATGATACATTTCTGTATATGTTTTCGTATGCAATTCAAAAGTTTACCTTTGATTATTTTGGATTTGGGGAGAGACCCGTGTTTGAGGGGGAGGTATGTTTAAACTTAATAACCATACCCTTTTCGATTTTTGACAAAGGGGGAGAAAATGGTTCATTAAGTTTAGGGTTATTGTAGGGGGAGGATTTTGATTCCCTTATGATAATTGAATTGCCTTCAATTGATCATTAATGCCTAAACTTAAATCGGGTTGTCAAACAACAAAAAGGGGGAGATTATTGATGCAGTCTGACCCTAATTGTTGTTTTGGTGTTGACAACGATTTAAGTTTTGATTTAAGTTTGATTGAACGAATTGGGATTAAGTCCTGGTCGGGGACTTGGCATGAAACCCTGGTAAGTGAAGCCAGGTCCTAGCTTAGGAAGCTAGGTTGACTAAAATCCCGGTGAGTGAAGCCGGGTCCTGGTGAGTGAAGCCAGGTGTTTGGAAATCCTAGTGAGTGAAGCTAGGTTGAAATCCTGGTGAGTGAAGCCGGGTCCTGGTGAGTGAAGCCAGGTGTTTGGAAATCCTAGTGAGTGAAGCTAGGTTGAAATCCTGGTGAGTGAAGCTGGGTCCTGGTGAGTGAAGCCAGGTGTTTGGAAATCCTAGTGAGTGAAGCTAGGTTGAAATCTCGGTGAGTGAAGCCGGGTCCCGGTGAGTGAAGCCGGGTGACCGAAACCCTAGTGAGTGAAGCCAGGTCCTAGCTTGGAGGGCTAGGTTGAAGTCCCAGTGAGTGAAGCTGGGCATGGCACGAGTCAGAGAAGGGCTGGAGGCTTGTTCTCGTGACTTAGAGTGCATTTGGGCTTGCCTGGATCGGTCTGGTGACCAATCAGGGAAGTTGGCACGCCGCTCCATCGCTGATCGGTCCGGTGACCGATCCAGCAATGACTGATCGGTCTGGTGACCGATCAGGGAGCGCACAGTGAGGTTGGGAACCTACTGTGTGGCTCCTGATCGGTCTGGTGACCGATCAGGGAGCAGGCCGTTGCCTCGTTGCTTGGCTCCTGATCGGTCTGGTGACCGATCAGGGAGCAGGCAGCTTCCTCACTGCCTTGCTCCTGATCGGTCTGGTGACCGATCAGGGAGCCCACAGTGAGTTGAGTTCTCCCGCTGATCAGTTCGTGAACGGTCCGGTGACCGATCAAAGACTTAGGATTTGATTTCCGTGGTTACTGTTTGTTCACTCAGACGTGGACCGATCAGGCTTGAGCCTGATCGGACAGTGTCAGTCCTGATCGGTCTGGTGACCGATCAGGCTTCACTCTGATCGGTCTGGTGACCGATCAGGCTTGTGTCGCCGCGAGAGCTGGGAGTCCCAGCAAAGCGGTGGATCGGTCTGGTGACCAACCCACGAGCCCTGGATCGGTCCGGTGACCGATCACTTTAATTCAAATTGCACTGTCAGACGCTCTGATCGCGTCTGACCGTATCCGATTCTCTGCATTTGATTCCTGATACTTGATTTTCTGAGTGATATGCTGTTCTAATGCTCTGATTAAGCTGCAGGTGACAGGGAAGGATTCAAACACTCAAGGAGAGTCAATGGAGGCCTTTCTTTGGAGCAAGTTTGTCTGTTTTTCCGTCTCAGGTTGCAACGGGCACTGGCGCTGGCTGGAGCTGCTAACTGGGGCTGGTCTGAGGGAAGCTCAGGGAGTCCAGAAGAGCTCAGTGGTGGCTGGTGGTTGCAGGTGAGCAGCTGGAGGCTGCAGTGAGATGTTGTCACTTGGCGTTCAAGAGGGAAACAAAAGGAGCGGGTTGGAGCAGAGCAAGAAGAAGTTGTTGTTGCCTTGGTTTTGAGCTGCGATTTCTTGCTGCGTGCTTGTGCTCCTAGCTGATCATCCTCTCTTGAGAAAGCTATTGTGATCCTTGAAGCAACCATCCCTTGCTTGAGCACTTGGAGGAAGGAACAAGAGGCTTTGAGTCCAACAGCGAGAAGACACGAAGAAAGGGTTCTTGCGTGAGATCGTCGCTGGGTGGAGCTTGGAAGAAGCTTGCTGTGTTCTTGTCTTTGCTAAGTGCTAAGTAAGATCTTTCTTGTGTTTCATTGTGCTTAAAACTATATCTTTGATTGAAACGCTGTGGAGAGCTTACTCCACCGAGAAGGAGGTTGCTTTCTATCCGGTGTTCACCGGGGCTTGATCTGCCGACGATTAAGGGATCGCCCACCTTAAGCGCACGCCAAGGAGTAGGGGCAAGTTATCCCCGAACCTTGTAAATCCTCTTTTAGCGTTCTTGTGTTTGCTCATAGTTTAGGTTTTAGATTTCTGCATACACTTTGTTTTATTGTGCTTCCGCTGTGCTACTAACGATTGAAGTGCAGAAATTTGATAAGTGTCAAAGTCCAAGTATTTGGCTATATTCACCCCCCTCTCTAGCCATCCGAGTTCCAACATAACGGTCCATGCTGCCCGAGAGGTCACCCGACCGAGCGGCCTTATTCTTGCTCCGCGCAAGCCCTTCACTTTGATCGGATCTCGGTCAGACGCGTGTGTCAGCTCTCCCTTCATGGGAGCGACCTTGAGAAATACTGAATCTCCAACTTGGAATTCAAGTGGCCTACGGCGTGTGTCAGCATAACTTTTCTGTCTACTCTGGGCAGTCTCAATCCTCTGGCGGATCGTCTGGATAGCCTGAGCGGTCTCATCTATAAGCTCAGTCTGGCTGCCTAGTCCTGACTCCATCTCTTTCTTCTCACCCGCTTCTTGCCAACATATGGGTGATCTGCATTTCCTGCCATACAATGCCTCATAAGGTGCCATCCTGATGGTGGCCTGATAGCTATTGTTGTAGGCAAACTCAGCTAAGCACAGAAATTTGCACCAACTACCTTTAAAGTCCAATGCACAAGCCCTGAGCATGTCTTCTAAAATCTGATTTACTCTCTCTGTTTGTCCATCTGTCTGGGGATGGAAAGCTGTGCTGAACTGAAGTCTGGTGCCTAGGGCGTCCTGAACACACCTCCAAAAATGGGAGATGAACCGCCCATCTCTGTCAGAAACGATCGACTTCGGAACTCCGTGAAGCCTGATTACTTCTTTCACGTACAGCTGTGCTAACTGCTCTACCGAATGCGATAACTTGATGGCTAGGAAGTGGGCAGACTTGGTCAATCTGTCCACTATCACCCAAATTGCATCGTGTCCATGGGTGGTTCTTGGAAGACCTGTGATAAAGTCCATGGATATTTCTTCCCATTTTCACTCTGGAATGTGAAGTGGCTGTAGAACTCCTCCTGGTCTCTGGTGCTCTGCTTTGACTCTCTGGCAGGTCAAGCAGGTACTGATATATCTGGCCACGTCTCGCTTGAGTCCAGACCACCAGAATCTTTGCTTTACATCTTGGTACATCTTGGTAGAACCAGGATGCATAGAGTACGGGGTACTGTGGGCTTCTTCTAAAATATTCTTTCTTAGTTCCTCATCATTGGGGACGCAAAGGCGGTCTCCAAGGTAGAGGATGCCACTATCTGATACTCGAAACTCTGTATTTTCTGTCTCTTGGATCCCCTGCTTGATCTTCTGAATCTCTGGGTCTTTATCTTGCTTTTCTTGTATATCTATAAGCAGAGTTGACTCTAGAGTCAATGCAGAAAGTTGCCCAATTATTACCTCGACTCCAAAATCCTTTATCTCTTTCTGAAGTGGTAGAGACAGTGATGATAGGGACATCAGTGCTGCACAGGATTTCCTGCTTAGTGCATTTGCCACTTTATTAGCTTTACCTGGGTGGTAGAGGATTTCACAGTCATAATCTTTGACCAACTCTAGCCACCTGCACTGCCTCATATTCAGATCCTTCTGAGTGAAGAAGTACTTCAAACTCTGATGGTCTGTGAAGATTCTGCACTGCACTCCATACAGGAAGTGTCTTCAGAGCTTCAGTGCAAAAACCACAGCTGCTAGCTCAAGGTCGTGGGTAGGGTAATTCTTCTCATAGTCCTTGAGCTGTCTGGAGGCATATGCTATTACCTTTCCGTCTTGCATGAGGACAGCTCCAAGGCCCATGTTGGATGCATCACTGTAGATGTCGAAGGCCTTGTCACTTTCTGGAACAGTCAGGATGGGAGCACTGGTCAGTCTCTTCTTCAGCTCTAGAAAACTGTGCTCGCATTTATCTGACCATTCAAACTTCTTGTTCTTTCTGGTCAAGGCTGTGAGTGGAGAGGCTATTCTGGAAAAGTCCTCCACAAATTTTCTGTAATATCCTGCCAGGCCTAAGAAACTTCTGATTTCACTGGCATTCTTGGGTCTACACCAGTTGCTGACTGCTTCTATCTTGACTGGATCAACTTGAATGCCTTCTTTGAATACAATGTGACCTAGGAAGGCCACCTGATCAAGCCAAAACTCACACTTTGAGAATTTGGCGTACAACTCCTTCTGGTGTAAGGTTTGCAACACTATCTTCAGGTGTTCTTCATGTTCTTTCCGAGTCTTTGAATACACTAGGATATCATCAATGAAGGCAATGACGAACTTGTCCAGAAAATCCTTGAACACTCTATTCATTAGATCCATAAACGTCGTAGTGGCGTTTGTCACTCCAAAGGGCATGACCACAAACTCATAGTGCCCATATCTTGTACTGAAAGCAGTCCTTGGCACATCACTCTCCTTCACTCTGAGCTGATGGTAACCTGATCGCAGATCTATCTTGGAGAACACTGTGGCTCCCTTCAGCTGATCAAATAAATCATCTATCCTTGACAAAGGATATCTGTTCTTGATGGTTACCTTATTCAAAGCTCGATAATCTATGCACATTCGCATAGATCCATCTTTCTTCTTGACCAACAGTACAGGAGCTCCCCAAGGTGAATGACTAGGGCGGATGAAACCCTTGTCAAGCAGCTCTTGCAATTGTTCTTGTAATTCTTTCAGTTCTGCTGGTGTCATGCGATAAGGTGCCTTCGAAATTGGGTTGGTTCCTGGGGCCAACTCAATTTCAAACTCAATTTCCCGATTGGGAAGGAGTCCTGGTAACTCTTCAGGAACCACCTCAGGATAGTCACAGACTACCCTCACTTCTTCTCTCTTCAATCCTTCTCCTTGACTTGCATCCACTATATGAGCTAGAAAACCAGAGCACCCCTTCTCTAACATTCTCTGAGCTTGTAAGGTAGATAGGAACCTATTTGTCTTTCTCCTTGGGTCTCCAATAAACTCAAATGAAGGTTCTGCTTCCGGTGTGAACTTGACTTTTCTCTTGCGGCAGTCTATAGAAGCATTATAATTGCTCAAGAAGTCCATTCCTAAAATGACATCGTAATCCTTCATTTCAAGGACTACCAAGTCACTGTAGAGCTCTCGGTTGGAAATCTAGATTGATACTGCCCTTAGCCTCTCAGTAGAGGCCATCACTTCCCCTGACGGTAAGGTTGTTAAGAACTTCATCGTTCAACCTTTCTGGTGGCCTTTATACTGTTTAAGTAGTGCTCAGTGATCAAAGCACTACTTATTAGTTCTTCGGAGGTTTGCAGCCTCTTAACACCGCTAGCCCCCTTTAACGCTATCTCAGGCCTTAACATCTTGAGCATTAGCCTAACTATCTCTTTTTCTATGCTAACTAGCTCTGGGCACAGATGAGCTAACCGCTTAAACATCTTCACTGCTTCATCCACGGATAGTTCTCCTTGTCTGAACTCCGTGAATTCATCATAATGCTTGTTGGTTACTTGCATGTGAAAGTATTCTTCGAAGAACTCAGTCTCGAAGTCGGCCCATGTCATCTGGCTGACATTTCTCTTGGCCTTGACTCTCTTCCACTATATTCTAGCATCTCCCGTAAGGCAGAAAGATGCACACTTTATCTTCTCTACCTCATGCCAGTCCAGTAGCCCTACTATTCTTTCCAACGTTTTGAACCATGCTTAAGCATCCCATGGTTTGCTTGTGCCTGGGAAGTTCCCTGGCTTCAGTTTCTTCTACTGAATGAGGTACGCTTCTTGCCTTACCCCCCTTGCCGGACTACAGATGTAATCGATGGGTCTTCGATCACAACTGGTGCCACTACATTCGCCACCGGCGAGGTAATAATAACGACCTGCTGGTTAGCCATCCTAGTGGCAATAACTTGCTGTTATTCTGCTAACTGTCTCTGTAACTGAGCCACCACGTCTAAGAGATTTGGTGGGGGTACTGACTCTGTTGCCTCTTGCC
>JAGFNQ010003061.1:750178-773032 GCA_024364735.1 Boesenbergia rotunda | reverse complement strand
GGCGGAAGCACGAGGGGGGCTTCAGCCCCCCCCCCCCCCCCTCTCCCTCCCCTCCCCTTAGCTGATCGGTCAGCTGGACCGATCAGCCCCCTGGCTGATCGGGTCCAGCTGACCGATCAGCCCCCTGGCTGGCTGACCGATCGGTTTTATCCCGGTCGGTTCGATTTTTTTTAGAAAATTCGGTATTTGATGGTTCGGTTTGGTTCGCTTTTAACTTTTAACCCAATACTCACTGGCTCACTCTCAAATGACCTAATTTGCTTCGATCTTCCTTTTCTCCCCAAATCGGCGCCGGCGATTCGACGATTCCTTGCAGCGCTCGAGCTTTCCTTTTCTCCGCAGACTTTCATTGCCTACACCAAGAAGGTATCCTCTATTTTTCTTCAATTTATCTTCTTCTGTTCTATTGACTGTTGATCTTTCATCTTTATCCTCCAATCTTCGTATGCTCAAGCTCAAGCTCAAGATTTCTAATTCTTCAGACTTCAGAGTCCTTGGCTCAAGGTGGTTGGGTTATTCATCTCATCATCTGTTACCAACTTTTTTTGGCAACCCTAAACAACTTTTTGTTTCTCAACAGCTTCTCCAGCGAGCGAACACTGAGACACAACGCCTTCTAATCGAGAATTTTAACCTTCTCAATCAGATTGGAATTTGGATCGAACCTTGGATTGAGTAAGGTCGATAGCATACCCCCCTCCACCTTTTTCTTCCCTTCTAGTTTTCAAGTTTATTATATGGAATGGAAGCATAATTGAAAATGATGTCAATGAATGTGACGTTATGGATTCCAAAGTGTTATAATCTTTCAGTTTATTTATTTAAGAATGCTTCAGTTTGATAAATCATTGAGTAAATTTTACTATCACTTCAAATTCAATTCTCTGTGATGCATTCCAGGTAGAAGATAATATCAACTTATTCTATCGTACAAGAGAAAACATATCAACCATTTTAAATAGGTAAATGATTTCAAAATCTTCAATTAACAGTCCTTTTAGGTGATGATGAATGGTCCAAGTCTCATAAAGGATAAAGGGACTCTGTTTGTTCTTTGAACAGGATGAGTGGCACACCAGTTGGTTGCTTAGTGCTTACCATTGGCTTATCTGTTATCTTACAGTAGAGTTTGCTTGTTAGCAGATTTGTCTAGTCATCTATCCGATTTCACTTCTTTGATAAGCACCAACTATCTCTGGAGCTTTCTCTTGATATTTGGTCATAAATTCCATCTGGAAGTTCTTACTCGACATCAGAAAATGGCTCACTATGATTTCAGATCATCGAGGCAGAGCAACTTCAACTGAAGAGGTACCCTGAAACTGAAACATTCTTTTAACTCTTAGATCCGAGGAGATCAGTTATTTTTTCAATGTATTTCGTAATGTTGGATGTTTTTTTAAAGGAATTTGATTCAGCTTCTCTTGGGGAGGAGTCCTTTCCATAACCCTAGGTAAGTTTTTCTTAATCTTCAGCGGAGTAGGTATTGGATTTTTTTCTCCAACATTTCTTTATAGTTCTTTTCTTCCATCAGTTCCATCTGTTTCCGAGAGGTTGAAGTCGCCGAGAAATCGAGAATGATCTACTGATTTCTTCTTTGGCAGTTGACACGAAGATCGCAAATTACAGGTTAGAAACTTTTTATTGTTTGATTTTTTTTTGTAAATTTACATTTTAGTTTGTAATTATTATTTATCTTTATCAGTTATCACTTATTAGACATAATTTTTTCAAACAATATACATCAATTTATTTTTAGTTATTTATTTGTGTACGATATGGAGAGATTTTTTAAACGAATTCGTAGTTCTGTCTCCTCTAATCAGCCTAATGTTATTGAGCAAGTGGAAAATCAATCCCATATAGAATTAAATTTAGATGATATTGTTTGTGATCCGGGATTACGAAAACCAATTGAAGAATTTGATATTGCTATTCGAGATCAAGCTCGAAGAGAGTATGTGCTCCGAGGGCCTTGTCAACCAAATGGTCATGTGTATCCGAAAATAACTTTTGGTAATCAAGAAAGGAGTTTTCAAGAAACTTGGTATAAAAAATATACATGGCTAGAATATAGCATATCAAAAGATGCGGCATTTTGTTTTTGGTGTTATCTTTTCAAACCATTACATAAAGAAAATGTGGATAATGCCTTTATCAAAGATGGATACAATAATTGGAAAAAGACATTAGAAAGATTCAATCGTCATATGGGGACCGAGAATAGTTGTCACAATGAAGCTAGAATACAATTTGAGTCTTTTCAAGATCAAAGGCATAGTGTGGGAAATATTTTACGAGTACATGGTCGCAATATAGACATTGATTATCGTACCCGTTTAACAGCAATGTTGGATGTGACATGCTTTCTATTAAAGCAAGGGTTACCTTTTCGAGGGCACGATGAGTCAACTAGTTCTTCAAATAGAGGTAATTTTCTTGAGTTGCTTGAATGGTACAGCCAACGAAATGAAGAGGTTTCCAAAGTTATAAAACAAAATGCTCCTGCAAACAATCAATTGACTTCCCCAAAAATTCAAAAGGAATTAACACGTGCTTGTGCCTCAGAGATCACACGTGTTATAATCAATGATATTGGAGATAAATTCTTTTCTTTGATGGTTGATGAGGCTCGGGACAGTTTAGTGAAGGAGAATATGGGAGTTGTTTTGAGGTATGTGAATAAAGAAGGATGCGTGATTGAACGATTTCTTGCAATGTGCATGTGTCTGACACTAGTTCTCATTCTTTGAAAAGGGCTATTGATGCATTATTTGTGCAGCATGGTTTATCATTATCTAGATTGAGAGGCCAAGGATATGATGGGGCTTCAAATATGCACGGTGAGTTTAATGGGTTGAAATCTCTGATATTGCAAGAGAATCCATTTGCAATGTATGTTCATTGTTTCTCTCACCAGCTTCAATTAGTTCTTGTTGCGGTTGCCAATGACAACTATACTGTGAGTGAATTTTTTGGGTATGTCACCATGATTGTGAATATATCTGGTGCATCTTGTAAGAGGAGAGATCAACTTAGACAGATTCAACATGATAAGATAATTGCTGAATTAGAAAGTGGAGAAAGCAGTAGTAGAAAAGGAAAAAATCAAGAAACTAATTTAGCAAGACCTGGCGATACTCATTGGGGATCACACTACTTAACATTACTTCGTCTATGCTCTATGTGGTCTTCAGTGATAGAAGTGTTGGGAAATGTACATGATGACGCCTCTTATTCTGCGAATAAAGGTGCTGCCGCGGGTTTAATTGAGAAGATGGAGAGTTATCAATTTGTTTTTGTATTGCATTTGATGAAGTATATATTGGGAATTACAAATGAGTTATCACTTTCCCTACAACAAGGAGATCAAAATATTGTTCAAGCCATGTCCTTGATTAGTAGTGTGAAAAGTCGACTACAAGACTTCAGGGAAGATGGATGGCAAATAATTTTGGAACAAGTTAACAGATTTTGTGAATTGAATATGATCCCAATACTTGATATGGAGGACAATATGCTAACCCGTGGACATGGCAGGCGCAGAGGACAACTTATCACTAATTTTCATCATTATCGTGTGGAGATTTTTTGTCAGGTATTATTTCTAAAAATCTATTTTTTTGTTTGTTAAAGAAATTTCATTGATTATTAATTTATCATGGTTGCAAATTTGAATGCTAGGTTGTTGATTTAATTATACAAGAGATGAATAATCATTTTTCAGAAGTTAGTACGGAATTGCTTGGTTGCATAGCATGTCTTCATCCAAGAAACTCTTTCTCTCAATTTGACGTTCATAAACTCATCCGTCTTGCTGATTTTTATCCCGAGGACTTCTGTGGTACTGATTATTTATTTTTGGAACAACAACTTATGAGTTACTTTTATAATTTGCGGTATGATCCTCAATTTTCTTCAATTGACAACTTGGGAATTCTCGCTCAGAAATTGGTTGAAACTGAAAAATATTTGGTTTTTCCATTGGTTTATCGTATGATAGAGTTGGCATTAGTTTTACCAGTTGCAACTGCTTCAGTTGAAAGAGTTTTTTCTGCAATGAAGACTGTGAAGACTGATTTACGTAATAGAATGGGAGATGAATGGATGAATGACAGTCTAGTTGTATACATTGAGAAGGGTATTTTTTTTCTACAATTGAAAATGAGTAAATATTGCAATATTTTCAACAAATGCAGTCTCGTAGAATTCAATTGCCTCCTCTTGTGTCGACTTCTCACAGCAGATCCACATCCAAGACTAATACATTGTCTAGTGTTAATCAGCAGTAGCTTTATAATTGTGTATTTGTGTTTTTATCATTTTGACTATTGTTGATGTAAAACTTTAATTATTAAATATTATGGAGACTCTCTATTTGGTTTATATCTTGTCTGTAGCCCTAAATGTTCTTGTTCATTCTTATTGTTTTCCATGTTCAATTAACGTTTCTTATGATATCGGACTTTCATGATTAGTATATTCACAATTTTGAATTATAATTTGATTTCTGAAGTTGAAATTTTCATTTCTTTTGATTTAGGGCTTGCTTGTTGTTAAATATATTTATTCAGACGCACAAAAAAAATTATCTATATAATTTAGCCCCCCGCCGAATTTTTTGTCTGGTTCCGCCCCTGCAATCAACAGAACGTCATCCGTGGAGGAGTGCACATAACTTCAGGCGGGCTAGCCTGATGAGGCTTCCGCCAAGTGGGGCATTAAAAAAGTTGTATTCTGTAACCCCACATGTATAGTGGAAGACCCGCCTTCTCGGATAATCGGCCAGCACTCCAAACTCTCGCTCTCGCGAGTTATAAGTCGGCATGCTCCCACGAACCCCTTGGCTCGGCTCCCAGTCGGACGCATGGTGGCCCACACTCCCTGGGATACCTTCGACCGAGAAGCTAGACTCTCGCTCTCGTGAGTTATAAGTGGGCATGCTCCCACAAACCCCTCGGCTCGGCTCCCAGGCGGACGCGTGGTGGCCCACGCTCCCTGGGATACCTCCAACCGAAAAGCCAGACTCTCGCTCTCGCGAGTTATACGTGGGCATGCTCCCATGAACCCCTCGGCTCGGCTCCCAGTCGGACGCGTGGCGGCCCATGCTCCCTGGGATACCTCCGACCGAGAAGCAAGACTCTCGCTCTTGTGAGTTATAAGTGGGCATGCTCCCACGAACCCCTCGGCTCCCAGGTGGATGTGTGGCAGCCCACGCTCCCTGGGATACCTCCGACCAAGAAGCCAGACTCTCGCTCTCGCGAGTTATACGTGGGCATGCTCCCACAAACCCCTCGGCTCGGCTCCCAGTCGGACTCGTGGCAGCCCACGCTCCCTGGGATACCTCCGACCGAGAAGCCAGACTCTCGCTCTCCGAGTTATAAGTGGGCATGCTCCCACGAACCCCTCGGCTCGGCTCCCAGTCGGACGCGTGCCGGCCCACGCTCCCTGGGATACCGTCGACCGAGAAGCCAGACTCTCGCTCTCGCGAGTTATAAGTGGGCATGCTCCCACGAACCCCGCGGCTCGGCTCCCAGTCGAACGCGTGGCGGCCCACGCTCCCTGGGATACCTCCGACCGAGAAGCCAAACTCTCGCTCTCGCGAGTTATAAGTGGGCATGCTCCCACTAACCCCTCGGCTCAGCTCCCAGGCGGACGCGTGGCGGCCCACGCTCCCTGGGATACCTCCGACCGAGTAGCCAGACTCTCGCTCTCGCGAGTTATAAGTGGGCATGCTCCAACGAACCCCTCGGCTCGGCTCCCAATCGGACGCATGGTGGTCCACGCTCCCTGAGATACCTCCGAATGAGAAGCCAGACTCTCGCTCTCCCGAGTTATAAGTGGGCATGCTCCCACGAACCTCTCGGCTCGACTCCTAGGCAGACGTGTGGCGGCCCATGCTCCCTGGGATACCTCCGACCGAGAAGCTAGACTCTCGCTCTCGCGAGTTATAAGTGGGCATGCTCCCACGAACTCCTCGGCTCGGCTCCTAGTCGGATGCGTGGCGGCCCACGCTCCCTAGGATACCTCCGCCAGACTCTCGCTCTCTCTCTCGCTAGTATAAGTGGGCATGCTCCCACGAACCCCTCGGCTCGGCTCCCAGTCGGACGCGTGGCAGCCCACACTCCCTGGGATACCTCCGACCGAGAAGCCAAACTCTCGCTCTCGCAAGTTATAAGTGGGCATGCTCCCATGAACCCCTCGGCTCGGCTCCCAGTCGGACGCGTGGCGACCCACGCTCCCTGGGATACCTCCGACTGGGAAACCAGACTCTTGCTCTCGCGAGTTGTAAGTGGGCATGCTCCCACGAACCCCTCCGCTCGGCCCCCATGCAGGACGTGTGCAGACCCACGCTCCTAGAACGCCAACCGACCGAGCGCACAAACTCTCGATAACTAAACAAGCAGCATCAAGCCTCGTCAAACAGCAGGGCAATCGAACAAAAGTCGATCCTAAATGGCCAAGTCCTCTGAGTGGCCGCGCCACTCGGGGACCACCTCTTAGCCAAAACTTAAGCGAGGTCGGGGCACTTGGGCCTGCATCGTTGATAGATTACTCAGGTACGGATTCGAGCTCTTGCTCGAACCTCCAACACATAGCACAAAGCACGCTAGCATGAAAATAGAAAATGTTTGCATTCATAATAGTCTTATTACAAAGACGAGGCTTGGCCTCTACCAAAAGGGGCAACGCAACCTCCCCAACTATCGCTCGCTGGACTCCCTAAAATTGAGACGCTCAAACCCTACGGGAGTACCGCTGAGATACCGTATAAGCCCGGAGTTCCTCCAGCTCCCTCCGGACCGCCTTCAGCTCTGCCCCCTGGGTGGCATGTTGCTTCTGTAGCCGCTCAAGCTCTCCCGAGCAGGCACTCAGCTCCTCCTCCTTCGCGTCAGATCGGCGCACAGCACGGAGGCTGATTGGCACACCTCCAGGAGCTCCGCCTTGATCTTGGCCGGCTCAGTCTGAGCCCGACTTTCAAGGTCCCTGGCCCGGCGTTCCATAATCTCCAGGCTGATGATTCGGTGTCGCGCCTAGGCAACCGTCGCATCCGCCGAGTCTAGTTCCGCTCAGAACTCTTCAAGATACGCCTCCGATTGGGCCACACGATCTTGAAGGGCCAAATTCTCGGCCCACAGCCGGTTCAGGGTCTCCCCATTAAACTGCAGCTGCGCATGACAGAGCTGCGTCTCTAGTCTCTCCGCCTGGGTTTCTGCCTGTTGTAGAGCCCGAGCGTAACTTACAAAACAGACGACCAGGTCATAAGCCGATCCAAAGAACTGTAAACGAGAAAACAAGTATTATGAGCAAGACAGGGGGATGAGCGAAATGAGAAACGCAAGTAAAAGGAGAAGCAAACCTGACTGGCCCCCAAGAGAAAGGCATTGGCTCTGCTGGTCAGACTCTAGCAGTCAGCCTCCCGAAGGCCTTGGTAGAAACGGTCGCCGAGCGGACTATACAAATGAACCTCCCGAGCCGACTCTCGTAGCTCGGTGGCAGGCGCCTCATAGCCCGTGGTGGGGTCGGTACGGGACGGCAGGAATAGATGCAAAGGACGGTTGCCTGTAGCTCCAGCAGGAGGAGGAGAGGGAGTCCTGCGGGTACGCGCCTGAGTCAGAAGGCGGGCCATCGGGACAGAGGTCTCAAGAGAAATCGGCGCAGAGGAAGAGGCCGCTGTGGGAGAGTTGGTCCTGGTCCTTTTCTCTGATCGAGGGCTAGCAGCGGCCCCGACTAGGACAGAGGCCGGAAGCTTGGGCGCAGGGTCGGCCAACCATTACTTTTGGCGCCTAAGCGCCTAGGGTTGGTCATCCACATCGGGAAGCTCGAGCTCAGCAGCCAACACCTCCTTGATGCCCGAAGGAGGCACATTAGTGACAGACGCCGCAGGGGGAGCGGACTCCTGTGCGACCGAGGGTTCGCTAGCCAGAGATGCGAGCTCTACGTCGTCTAGGAGGAACCCTTCCTTTAGAGCAGCAGCCACAATCCTATTGCGAAGGAGATGCGGGGTTGCCAGAGAAGGCGATCGGAGAAGGGACGTCCGTGAATGTCGCCGGAACCCTAGCAGAGCAAACAGAGGTAGCAGTAGGGCACCGAAAGCAAACGGCGATGGCGAGAATCGCAGAATGAGAACCTATATATAGGGTTGAATGGCCGATCTTAGTCGTTCGATAAGACTCCGGTGAAAGAATATGGGCTCTCCGATTGAGTTCACGGTGAATCCCGAGGCTCAAGGGGATGCGTGCGCACTCCCGGCGGCAGACGCTTCGTCGCCCGGGGAACCGCTAACCGATGATTGACGCTTCGGCGTCCGAGGTACCACTTATCGGCGAGCACGTGGCCCCACTAATTAATGCGATAATCATTATGAAGGATACGAAGCGGCGCGTATTGGGGATAAGGCGGATAAGGCCGTTGAAAGGACATTGACCCGCTGACCAGACGCCGGTGCGGGAAGAGCTGGCTCGATCCTGGCTCGCTCCAATAGGCAACAGTCCAGTCAGTCGGACTCGATGCCTCCTTCGACTAGACTCGAGGGGGACACTTAAGATCCCGACCTTGCTTACGGGTAGCTCGGCCAGCTCAGCCAGCCAGCCTGGCGCCACGAAAACCTAGTGGAAGGGCCGACGAAGGCCTCACCCGGGGAGTTCCCGAACCAAGAACCCTCCCGAAGCACTAACTGACCGACCCCGGGCGGGATCGGGCAGGTCGAGCCCGAGCACCCCCTAACTTGGTCCCCCAAGTCTGTTCTTCAGACCCAAGTCTGGGTCGGGCAATTCAGTCCTCAGCACTCTATCGACTGGATAACTAACAGACCTGAAACATGGCAAGACAGACATAGCTCAATAAACCCCCGACTCAGGGCGTACCTCATGTCTCTCAGCTCCTAGTCAGACGCGTGACGTGTTAGTATTGTGAGAGAAGTGTCCTAAGGCAATCACCTTATGATTGTAATCATTTATTTTAATAAATGAATATTCACTATTTGAATATACATGTTTGTGTATTTGATTGAGATCTTAAACTCATTTACTGAATGTCCGCAATACAATTCACAGCATGAGAGAATTTGTGATGAATTCACAACTAGTGATTATCTCTACATGTGCAATTGTGAAGTATTGAAATTGTCCCTAGTCGATGAATTGATAAATATGGACACTATCAATTCTGTTGAGACTAGCATGGATTATTCTCTAATCAGCTGATTCTCACTGGCTGGAGACATTGGGATGTCCGGAGATAAACATGAATGCTAGTTAAGGGAACTAGTTCATTGGAGTGACTGGCTGTAAAACTTCATATGGTAATCTACATATAGATATGTCAATGAAGTTCTTACTGCAGCTTAAGTGCGATGTTCCTTTGACTTGCGGTGTTCAAGTCATCTTGGTCATGGAGACTTATACTTTGACATCTTAAGCAAGCATCTCTAAGGTGGTGTGGACCCAGGATGGTTGGGTATAAGCCGAAGTGCCCGAAGATGTTTGAACAACCTACAAAGGATTCATCACTCCTTGCGAGGAGATGTATACCCAAGGCCTATCGTCGGATTGTTACTCGAAGCCTCTGGCCAGAGCATCACATGTTCAGAGTATGAATCTCTCAGATACATGAGAGTAACTAGAATCCGTAGGACGAGAAAAACATTGCTTGGGCTAGGTGTGACGTAGTCAGCCTAGTGGGGACTGACACACATAGACCGTGTCCTGAACCAAGTGGGTATAAGATGGTGAAGGGAATGGGGCATGACTCATTATAGCTGCTGAAGGGTTTCAGAATTATTTCTGAGGTCAACCGTTGATCTTTCGATTAATTGGGGGTAATGATGTACTACTAGGTGCCACTCATGATCGTTCTATAATTGGTTGATTATAGACGGCCAACATAAATCGAAAGCCTATTTAGTCACATGCACTAGGAGTAATCCGAGGGATTTAAAACGAGTTGAAAATTGGATTTTTCGATCAAGAGAGATAAGTCGAATCTGAATTTTTCAGAGACGCATCGGAAGCATAAAATGGTTAAGTCTTTTGAAGACTTATTGGACGAATTAAATGAGTTTAATTCATATGGTCTTGGCTTGGGTTTGGCCGGCCAAAGAGGGTCCCCACCCTCTTTGTTTGGCCGGCCACATCAAAAGGGGTGAACCAAATTGTTTGGTTCAATTTATAAAATAAACCAAGTGTGGTTTGTTTTATAAAATTATAGATGATATAAATTTTATAATAAACCAAGGTTTGGTTTATTTTTCATGGAAATTAAAATGAACCATGGATTGGTTTATTTTATTTTATAAAATCAATAATGGATTGATTTACCATGATAAAGAAATTTATATAAAGAAATTTATATAAAGAAATTTCTTTCCATAAGAAAAAAAAGGGAGACATGGTTGCTTTTATCATAAATTAAATTATGATAAAAACTTGGCATGATAGAATAAATCATAGAAAAATTTATATGATAAATTTCTTATAAAAATTTATTCCATAAAAAGGAGACTTGGCGAATGAGAGGCTACTATATAAAGGAACCAAGGCAAGGCTTGGAAATCAATCTAAGAGATCAAGGAAACAAACCCTCTCTCTCTCTCCTTCTCTCCCTCTCCCTCCTCTAGTGCCGCCGGCCCTAAAAAGGGGAACCCCTTTTGCCGTGAGCTTCAGCCACCACCAAGCAGCTGCCGAAGAAGAAGAAGAAGCGGGCGCAACTCCTTCCTTCCTCCCGGAATCTTGATTCCGTTCTTCGCTTGGTGGTTAGTCTTTCCATCTCTCTCTTGGTATTCTTGTCGTGCCTTTGGAGAATCTAGTAGTTCTTGTCGGCACGAAACTCGTGGCTTTGCGAAGTCATCCCGAAGAAAACTCGGCGTGGACGCGAATAGAGGCGGAGCATCCAAGGGACGCTTACGGTTGGATCTCGTCCCTTTCTTCGAGTTACGCGAGGTAACAAGTAAATTAGTTTACGTTTCTGCAAAATTTTAAATATATGATCATGTCTACACAACATAAGGTTGCATGCTTAGATGTGTGGTTAAATAATTTGAGAAATTATTTATGCTAAACCTTCCGCTGCACGTAATTAATTTTAAATTACAAACCCGCATCCATGTCAATATGCACCCGGTCCCAACATGACGGCCCATGCTCCCAGGACATGACCCGACCCGATCCATAACACTCGGACCTGCCAGTCGATACTCGGTCCCCGGACCAGCTTCCCCTACGCCACCTTACATCAGTGTATCCGAGGTATGACTCTGACATCGGGGTAATACATGTCTTACCCATTTATGACAATTTATGACACACCTTACGGTTATCCCGCTGACTCGGTACGATTGTACCATCCAAACACCCCACGTCATGCCGTGGTACCTCTAGGTGCTCTCCTACGAGCTGACAGGCACCATACCCATGTTTCGTCGACACGGACAGGAGTTGTCAACTTCCCCGGCTATATAAGCCCCTCCCCTCCTCTTTCCGCAGGTATGTGCAATCGTACTCTCCACTACTACTGTTCCTGCTGCTTCACTATATTTCTTGCAGATACTGATTTGACCGTCGAAGGACCTAACCGAAGAAATTCCCCTGCGGGTTGGCTAACGGTCACTGTCTCGCAAATCGGTGCCTGGTCAGAGCCAGTTCGGCATCAGGTCAGCAGCTCGTGGCACTCGGGCAACCATCTGACCCTTGGGACTTCCACCTCGCTTTGCGACAGGATCAACGGTTTTCTTGGAAAAAATGATAGTTTCAAAGAAAAATTCAAGTTTAAAACTATTAGGTTCTATGAAACAATAAGTTTATTCATTTGGGATTTTAGTGGAAAGTAAATTAAGATTTTGACATTTTATTTTTTATTTTTTAGTAAAATAGTAAAACTGCAAAAGGAGAAAAAAATCAAAAAATGAAAAATAAAATAAATCAAGTTGATTTGTCCGATTTTTCGATTTGTCCGGTTAACCGGTTCTCGACCGATTCAGAACGGTTCTTATCCGATTCTTGAGCAGTCGGTTTTCAGAATCAACTCGGATCGAAAATCTAATCGATTCCTGATTCAATCAGTCCGATCGATCGATCGATCCGGTTCGATTTTCAGAAATGCTTTCCATCACCGTGCAAGCTGGCAAAGTCGGAAAGAGAGAGATAAGTAAGGGGGCGTTTGGTTTGTTTCATTTTCCATTTTCGTTTTCCAGAAAATCGTATTTTCTAATTTTCTGGAAAATGACTTTTTTTCATTCTCCAGTTTTCCAGAAAACACTATGTTTTTTTTGGAAAATAAAGTTGGAAAATGCAAACCAAACATGTTTTCCAGAAAATCGCATTTTCTACAAAAAATGAAAATAAAAAACAGACCGGAAAATACAAATCAAACGCCCCTAAGTTTTTCGGCGATGAAAACGAAGAAGATGAGCAATACATCGTGGAGTTTGTGATGATTAATTGAAAAGCACATATCTTTATCGTTGAAATTAACTCCTTTCATAATAGTATTAAAGTAAAACATTATCCTTTTTCTCGTTAATCAGACGCCACATCTGGGAAAGATGTCATATTAGTATATCGTCATATCATCTAATCATGTCATTCCCATTCTATATTTATACAAGTTCGTATGGAGTCACGCAATGCCCGTACGTTAGTCCAGAAAATAATAAGTTAGTTGCGCTGAAGAGCATGGCATGTTAAGTGAAGGAGAGTCGGAAAAGTTGGATGGAATGAGCTAGGAGCCACGTAAGTGAGAGTGTTCAGTCGGCGTGGTTGAGCAAGGAAGAAGTTAAGTATCCAATTGATAGAGCTAAGCTGACTGACCAGAGCCTTGAGTTGAAGGAGTTGGGTTGGCTGAGCAAGATGGTCGAATCGGTGGCTTGTCCAAAATAGACAGAGTGGGGATCATCTTGTTCATCTATTTTGATTTTTACTTTTCTTTCGGTTTGACTTTTTAAGACACATGGAGGTTTCTAATTCATCCCATGTTATAAGCTTCACTTTCAAATTTAGTCGGGTTAGAGTTGGCTAGTAAGTCCTGGAATCAATGACTAATTCAAAATACTAAAGTAGGTCGAGTAGGGATGATCCTATGTACCTATCTTGTTTTTCACTTCAATTACAACTTAACTATTGATCTTTTAAAATGTTTTAAAATGTATGGAGACTTCTAATGCTCCTCCATCACATATTCATAGTTATTAAAATATGATAAAGTATTTTGATTTCAAATTCAAGAAATAAGAGAAGTCTATTTTGGAAGACCTATTAACAAGCGTGAAGGCTCCTAAAAACTCCTTATCATATATTAATAAGTATTAAAATATGATAAAGTATTTTGATTTATCTTCAAATATGGTAATGTTTTTTAATCTTTTTCCGATGGTCTTCCTCATAAATGAAGGAAGGAAGAGAAGCTAGGTTTCAAATATCAATGACAATTTATTATATGGTGCACATAATTTTTTAAATTTATCAAGATAATCGTATTATTTTAGTATTTATCAAAAAGCATACTAAATTATATGATTTTTCTATTCTATCCCTCCTAACAACTCCAAACAAATCTAACTCTTTCTTTCTCTTTTCTCTATAATTTATTTTTCTTTCTTCTCTTTCTTCTCGCCAGTATTGAAGGTCTATTCTCTTTCCTCTCATCTCTTCACTTTCTTCTCTATTTTGCATTCATGCATGCATAAGATCTAATATGTAAATCATATTAGACCAACGATATTTAGAATTTAGTTGATTCTTTCGTTAATATTTTAACACATCCAAAAAAATAGAAATAAATAATAGATAACATATTTGAACTCTTTGCAACCTCAGAAATTTACAAGACTTGAATGAGTGCAATCGGAGCTCTCTAGGTAAGTCAGTGAGTTTCAGTCAAAACTCACTGATCGACCTAGAGATCTCAGATTGCAACTATTTCAGGTCATGTTGATTTTTGAAGATGCAAGGAATTTAAATATGTTATTCATTATTTATTTCCACTTTTTCATATGTGTTAAAATGTAATAAGAAAGAATCAATAAGAAATCTCATGTTGACCCTGATATAGAATCATATCAAGCCCAACGTGGGGTTTCTTGCCGATTTTTCCTTATTATATTTTAACTCCTCTAGAGAAGCCAAAATAAATAATGAATAACATATTTAAACTTTTTGCAACTTCAAAAATTCACAGAACATAAGATCGAAACAATTGGAGCTCTTTAGGTTAAAGAGTTCAAATATATTATCCATTGTTTATTTCGACTTTTCCGAAGATGTTAAAATGTAATAAGAAAGAATCGTCAATCAATCTCATATTGGGCTTGCTATGAATCATATCAGGCCTAACACTTATTCCGTAAGTATGGGTGCTACTTGTATATTTGTCTAGATATTCTTGTTCTTCACTTGTTTCTTGGTTTCCTCGTTGACTATTCAAATTTCTTTGCATAATTACCACTTAGCCTAGTTGATTTTGGAGTGCTCCACAGAAACGAGCTCAGTGGTGCACTTACAAGCCTAACGCATGTTAGAAGGTTTTAGCAAATATCATCGGCTTTTTATCAAAGGGCGTACGTAGGTTTTCAAATTGATCAAAAAGTGCACATTATTTTGATATTGACCAAAGAAAGTACTAGATTATACATTTTTTCTATGCTACCCCTCTTGACAAAATCAATTTTTTTTTGTCTCTTTTCTTCTCTCTTTCCCTTCTTTTTTTGCATGCAGGCATACATAACATGGGTCTCATAATGTTTAATGTTTAACTAAGTGTCTTAACCATGATAAAAACCATATGCCTGATATGGTGCATATCAGGCCCAACGCGAGCCTGATATGGTGCATATCAGGCCCAACGCGAGCCTGATATGGTGCATATCAGCCCCATGTTGGGCTTGATATGGGTTCATACCAGGCCCAATGTGGGTCTAATTTTTCTCAATAATATTTTAATACATCTAGATAAGTCGAAATAAAGCAACGGCCGACACCGTTAGATTTCTTGCAACCCCATAAATCTATAGAAGCTAAAATGGGTCAAATCGAACTTGTATAGGTCCATCAATGAGTTTCGGTCAAAACTCATTGATCGACTTAGAAACATCAGATAGCAAATATTTCAGGTCCGTGGATTTATGAGGTTGACGAGAGAAGGGCTTCTAGTTTAATTAGTTGAAAAACAAGCTAGAGCGACCTTCAATATGAAGATTGGAAAAGGCTAGTCAGGGCGGATCAACATGCCTCATATATACATCGATGATCGCCCATGAAAAAAAAGCTATATCAATCTCAATAAACTTAATTATGCTTACCTTTTTTACCAAACGCGGCAACCCAAGCTCTACTTTCATAGTGAGGTATATTCACATTAGCCTTCTGAGTTAAACTATTGGATCGAGAGAACCGATAGAGGGGGGTGAACATCGGAAAACGTTCGGATTTTAGAATTAGAGAAATTACGCAGCGGAATAAAACAATCGCGAACACAGGTGTTTTTACTTGGTTCGGAGCCTAGGTCGACTCCTACTCCAAGGCCCACGGTCGTTGACCGTTTTCTGTGGGCAATTCTATAAGTGCGCAAAACGGTTTACAAATAGATGTTACAATTGCAGTATAGTAAACACAAAAGTAAAAGATCGCTCTTCGTTACCGACGTCCGGTGTGGAATGTTTCTCGGAGCAGAGGGACGTCGTCGGCGCTTGTATCTCAAGTCGGGAGGTTTCTAGAGCAGAGCGCGGGAGCGGAAGAGCGTGATTGCGTTGAATGAAGTGTTGTCCGAAGCCTTGGGGTTGAGGGCCCTTTTATAGGCCCTGGGGGCGCCCGGAACGTCGGGGTCCCCCCCCACGTGTCGGCCGATCCGACTTTCACTCGGTCAGCTTCCGATCCCTTCAAACTCGGGATCAGATCTTGACCGGGGCGCCCGGGACGCTGGGGGCGCCCGGGTTGACCGGGTCAGAGCTTATCCCTTGGCTGGCTTCTGCTTCGATGGCATGCACAGGGGGCGCCCGGGACGCTGGGGGCGCCCGGGAGCACGGGGGCGCCCCGCCCATGAGCTGCAGAAGCAGTTCCTTCGCTTCATGTGTTTTATGTTCACCTTGGGGGTGCCCGGGACACTCCGGGCACCCTGGTCAGCTGCTGCCTCACTCCTTTGAGGCTCTCTGAGCTGCAGACACTCGTTCCTTCGGTCCTGCATCCAGGGTTAGTCCAAAACACCATAAAGCAATAAGATGTTAGTTTATACAGCCTTAGCTGTCTTGGTTCTGACTTTGGGCCTCCAAAATGGAGCCCTAGGTCGAACCGACGCCTACTGTTCCCTCGACGGGGAACGCATCCTCACCTACTCCTCTCGGGAGAATGTACCTGACGCCAACCGGCTCCTCCAGTTGGACTTTTGCCTAGCGGTCCTTCGCCAGGTCTTGGATACCAAGCTGTCCTTCGCCTGGTGCCTAGCATTCCTTCGCCAGGTCTTCAGTCCCAAGCTGTCCTTCGCCTGGTGCCTAGCAGTCCTTCGCTAGGGCTTCAGTACCCTGACATTCCTTCGCCAGTACCTAGCAGTCCTTCGCTAGGACTTTTTATCCTGACATTCCTTCGCCAGTGCCTAACAGTCCTTCGCTAGGACTTTTTACCCTGGCATTCCTTCGCCAGTGCCTAGCAGTCCTTTGCTAGGACTTTTCCTGCACACTTGAGTAACATGTCAGATAACAAATAAGACTTAACTTTTGAGCCCTTTTGCCATTATCAAAACATAGGTTTGACTTGGGTGCTTTCTGCACCAACAATCTTCCCCTTTTTGATTTATGGCAACCGTGGTTCAAAAAGTTAAGTTAATTAGAGCAAGTAAAAATTAAATTTTGTTCCCTCCCCCTGGAGGGAATCTCCCCCTAGATTTTTCAAAAGTTTGTGGGGTTTTGAAAATAAATTCTAAGTTTAAAAGATGGATTTTACTTAGAATAATTTTCAACAAAAGACGGTGTGTTTTCCAAACTAATTTTAGTTATGCACTTTGAAAGCTTAAGTTTAAGTACTTGGGAAACTTTTGAAAACTTAGATAGTTTGAAAGTTTTGAGTTTAAAGTACTTAGAAAGTTTTTTGAAAACTTGAGTTTGAGTACTAAGGAAATTTTTGAAGCCTTAAGCTTAAAGTACTCACAAGTTTTGAAAGCTTTAAGTTTTAAAGTACTTAATTGGTAAACTTGAAAACTTTAGTTTTAAGTACTTAGCACATTTTTTTTTTTTGAAAACTTAAGTACTTAGTAAATTTTGAAAACTTAAGTACTTGGTAGAAATTTTGCAAACTTAAGTTTTGAAGTACTTAGTAGAAATTTAGTAAACTTAAGTTTTGAAGTACTTAGTAGAAATTTAGTAAACTTAAGTTTTGAAGTACTTAGTAAACTTAAGTTTTGAAGTACTTAGTAAACTTAAGTTTTGAAGTACTTAGTAGAAATTTAGTAAACTTAAGTTTTGAAGTACTTAGTAAACTTAAGTTTTGAAGTACTTAGAAGGAATTTTGAAAATAAGTTAAGTACTTTTTGAATAAAGGATAGAGTTTGAAATTTTGAATTTTGAAAAAACATTTAAACTCTCCTTTCCTATCTCTCCCCCTTTGTCATATATCAAAAACAAATAAATATAGCAAAAATAGAATAATTGAATTGCCTAAAGGAAAATAACTTGCATGATTTTGCTGTACTGAACCAATTCATGATGAGAATTAAACCAAATTAGTTTCATTTTCCTCTTGTAGGGACCTGTCTAACTTAATTAGCTACTTACTAACTGTTATAAACAGTAGTTTTCGCTAGGGTTAGTCAAGTTAAGTGTTCTGTTCAAGTTAGATTTTCTAAGCTTGGCACTTAACTTGATTACTGTGTAAGTTGTATTTAGTGCCCCAATTATTGCAGATGCACTGACTTAACGCATCTTGAATTAAGGCAAAGACCTAAGCATCTCAACCCTTTCTAGGTTATCAAACAAAAGTACCCTAAAGTGCTTGTGAGATGCTGGCTTCTAAATCTATAGGTGCATGCAGTTCTAGGGTTAGGGCCTAGGCTAAATTCATTTTCGAAAGAACCCTAGTTTTGAAAGGGGGTAGTTTTTAAAATAAAACTAAGTAGAAATAATTTTTATTTTTCAAACCTTTTCAAAACTAAGTAAAAGCTGATTTTGAAAGCATTTTAAAATTTTCTTTAAAACTGATTTGAGTAAGAAAACCAATAGTAGACTTAACCTATTCTACCAAGCATAATCCTAACTGCCTTCTTAGTGAGCTGAACTCAGATTCAGGTAGGGGTTTAGTGAATATGTCAGCTAAGTTAGATTTAGAGTCTATATGCTTAAGCACTATTTCACCCCTGGCTACCTGGTCTCTTACAAAGTGATGTTTAACTTCTATGTGTTTGGTTCTGGAATGTTGGATTGGATTTTTGGTTAGATTAATTGAGCTTATGTTGTCAATGAAAACCTGAGTTTGGGTGTAGTTGAGCTGGAAGTCCTTAAGAGTGTGCATCATCCATAAAAGTTGTGCTACACACTCTTCTTTCCTATCTCTCCCCCTTAGTGTCAATGACGGATTTGCCCTCAGGTTTAGGCACTAATTCCCAGACTTGGTTTCTCTCAAATTGGGCTAGCTCTTCTTGCATAGTTATGATCCAATCAGGATCAGGTAGGGCTTCCTCTATAGTTTTGGGTTCAATTTTTGAAATCATGGCTATCTGGCTAAGGTTTCTATAGGAAGACCTAGTTCTGACTCCTAGAGTTGGATCACCTACAATTTGATCGGTTGGGTGACTGAGTCTGGGTTTCTTGGTCTTTCTAGAACTTGGATCAGCCTCAGGTCCGGCTGGTCGGTTTGGTTCACTATTTGATTTAACTCTTTGGGCTGGTTCAATTGTTGGGTCAATAGTTGGTCGATTTGACTCAGTAGTTGGTTCAATAGTTAGTTCGTTTAAGGGTTCAATTAAAGGTTCAACAGTTTGTTCATTATTTTCTTGATCAGAATTTGATGAAGTTAGGTCTAGATGATCAG
Organism: Boesenbergia rotunda; assembly: GCA_024364735.1. NCBI lineage: Eukaryota > Viridiplantae > Streptophyta > Magnoliopsida > Zingiberales > Zingiberaceae > Boesenbergia > Boesenbergia rotunda. Next base: position 754,028 of record JAGFNQ010003061.1, on the reverse strand, counting down.
ATGTAGAGTTGATTTCTTCATCAAATATTAAGTTTGTTGTTTCTTCAATTTTCTTAGTTTGTTTGTTGTAAACCCTATAGGCTCTACTTGTGGTCGAGTATCCTAGGAAGATACCTGGGGTTGACTTGGACTGAAATTTTCCTAAATAGTCTTTGGTGTTTAGGATATGGACTTTGCATCCAAAGACCCTTAGGTAGTGTAGATTTGGGAGTCTATGGTAGTACAGTTCATAGAGTGTTTTGTTGTGTCGTTTGTTAATCAGGACCCTATTTTGGATGTAACAAGCCGTACTAATTGCTTCTGCCCAATATTGGTTTGCTAAGTTAAATTCATTGAGCATAGCCCTAGCGGCTTCCTGTAGTGTTCTATTTCTTCTTTCGACTATCCCATTTTGTTGGGGGGTTCTAGGACACGAAAATTCATGTATATACTCATTTACCTTATAGAATTCCTCGAACCGTTGATTTTCAAATTCTCCCCCGTGGTCACTCCTAAGTCTTTTAATTTTAGTATCATTTTGATTTTCAATTAATTTACAGAATTCATTAAGTAGGTTTAGGGTTTCATCTTTGGTTTTTAGAAACCTAACCCAGGTGAACCTAGAGTAATCATCAACTATTACTAAGCAGTATCGGTTCCCGCTTAGTGACTTGGCTCCATGTGAATCAAATAGGTCAAGGTGCAGGAGCTCAAGTGTGGTTTGAGTTAGGTCAGATTGGATTAGTTTGTGATTAGATTTGGTTTGTTTACCTTGATTACATGATTCACATATTAGGTTTTCATTATTTTTAATTTTGGGGATATCTTTGATTAAGCCAAGTTGGGTGATTTTTGAGATGGTTCTCAGATTAGTATGACCTAATCTCCTATGCCAGAGGTTTGATTGTTCTAACTGAGTTAACATACATTTGGGTACTAGGGGTAGGTTTATAGTGTAAACATTATTTTTCCTAGTGCCCTTAAGCATGATTTCTGAGTCTTGTAGGTTTCTAATCAGGCAGTTAGAATTGTTGAAGGTAACTATAAAACCAGAATCACACAACTGACTTATGTTAAGCAAGTTAAAATTGAAATTTTCAACCAAAAGGACTTTCTTAATAATAAAATTAGATTTAAGTTCAATGTTACCTGACCCAATTACCTTGAGTGTAGCATTGTTGCCAAATGCCACTGAGCCTAGGTTCTTGAACTTGAGTTTGGTGAATTTCAATTTATCTCCAGTCATGTGTCTGGAGCAACCGCTATCCAACATCCATTGGTCCAAATCTTTATGTTCCTACACATAAAGAGTTTTGTTGATTTGGATCCAATTAGAATTAGGAGTAGCTTAAATTAATTTTCACAACCTAGTCTGTCTCACCCAATCTAGGGTTAGCAATCACGTTAGCCTTATAGGTTTTATGAGACAGGTTTTGATAAAAGAATTTTTGAAAAACATGATTTATTTTGAAAAAGTTAATTACTTTTGAAAACGATTTATTTTTTTAAAGGAATGTTTAAATCTACAACTGACTGAAAATTTGTGTTAGATTTGAATTTGACAAAGAATAATTTGAATTTGAAATTCAAAAATTGGCTTCCAGGTCTTAGCGATGCACTAGGCCTTCTTTGGCCGTAGCCTTATTGGATCATCAACCCTTTCCTTGACAAAGCCTTTTAATGAAATTTCATTTTCAAAATTAATCTTTGAAAAATTATGGTCTAACTAGTTTGGGTCTTGGATCGGTAGCTTCGGCTAGTTTCACCAGTCTAAAGAGACCAAGTATACTTGACCTTATTAGAATTGGTTTCCCTAACGTACTAGCATCTCACCGCCACCCAATACTATGTTGTCAAGTTTCAGTTAAGTTTGTTCAGTCCTTAAACTAACCATTCCTAAGTCTAAGCATGGTAAATTGCAGAAATTAAATAAACAATCAATCAAGCAAATTACAATCAAGAATTAAGTTTTATCTAACAATAAATATAGTTTTCAGTTTGGCTCCCCCTGGACTAAAGCCACGATAATGGTTCGGCAAGATGTGAATCTTGTCCTTGGGGATCCAATAATGATTTGATCCAGATTGTTTGTTCAGGTACAGTTTAGGTACCCATGCCTGAACTTTACTTCTGGACTGATTCAGTACAGCAAAATAGGATCTTTGTCTAGATTTGGTTCTATATCCAAGTCCGGATCGACTTAGAACTGATTTCTTCTTTCCAAGAATCATGTCAAGACCCTTGGAACCAGAAGTGAATCATTCTAATGCTGATCTAAGATCCTTAACCTGAGTTTTCAGGGAGGAGTTCTCTTTCTCAAGTTTTTCAACTTGAGTAGGAGTTCCTTCTTGAACCTTCTCGGTTAAGGGTTTAGAATCAGCTCCCTCTTTCAGGAGTTTTACTTCCTGTCGGAGGGATTCGATTCAGAGTTTAGCTTTCGCCAAATCTCGAGAAAGATATGAAATTAGTTCATTGAATTGACATCTAGTAAATCCACTTACCTTGATTTCGCCATCTTCTAAAAAGGTCAGTCTGTCATCGTCCTGTTCTGATTCTGACTCGGACTCGACTTCTTCTGAGGCGGTTAGTGCTAGTAGGTTCGACTGTGGGACATCTTCTTCTTCTTCGGAGGAGGACTCGTCCCACGTTGATTGAAGCGCCTTCTTCCTTCTATTCTTCTTGGTTTCCTTTAGGTTCGGACACTCCGTCTTGTAGTGACCCTTCTTCTTGCACTCGTAGCAGGTCACGTTGGGCTTGTTCTTTTCATTTGCGGGTTCAACTGGTTCGTCCTTTCTTCGGCTGGCTTTCCTTCTGTTGGTTTGATTCTTCAGTTCTTTGTAGTAGTTTCTTGCCAGTCGGACCAGCTTAGGTCGATCTCCTTCTTCATCTTCTGAGTCTGAGTCTGAGTTAGACTTGGGTTCAGGTTGAGGCTTCTTCTTGGTTGTCCTTCCAGTTTTACCTGCAATAAAGGCAATACCTTTCTCGGCCAAATTGCAGTTAGTTTGTTCATGCAACTCTAATTCAGAGAATAATTCATCTAATTTTATTTTTGAAAAGTCCCTTGAAACCTTGTATGCATCTACCATAGATGCACACAAGGTGTTTCTTGGGAAAGCATTTAAAGTGTACCTTATTAGGTCACGGTTTTCTACCTTGTGACCAATGGTGTGTAGACCGTTCATTAGTTCTTGGATTCGAGCGTGAAGCTGAGCTGCTGTTTCGTTGTCGGCCATTTTAATGGTGTACAGCTTGTTCAGGAGCAGATCTCTCTTGCTGATCCGAGTGTGATGTTCCTTCGTGCAGATCGATCGGTTTTCCTCACAGCTCCTTGGCACTGTTGAAAGGGCCCACCCGGTTCAGCTCCTCTTTTGTTAAGCCGCATTGTAAGGTCTGGGTCGCCTTTGCATCCGCTTCAATTTTCCGTTTCAGAGCGGTGTCCCACTATGTGTAGCTTTGAGGTACTCCTTCAGCATTTCTCGGAATCTCCAGTCCGGACTGGATGATTATTCACATGTCCACCTGAGTTTTCAGGTGGACTTCCATTCGACTTTTCCAGTAGGAAAAGTCTTCTCCACTGAAAAGAAGAGGTCTGGCTGTGCTGAATCCTTCTTGCATGGTCATTAGGTATTTTATTTAAAAAAGAGATAGAGAAAGAAAAACTTTGTCCCAAGACTTGGTCTTGGATTAGTAGTGCGGATAAAGAAAATTAAATATCGAGGGGTGTTGCACCAATCCTCGATCAACGAGAAGAAATTCGAACGAAAAAAAAAGAATATTAGAAGAAATTCGAACGAAAAAAGAATATTAAGAAATTCGAAAAAAAAAAATTAAAGAAAAATTTAAAAAAATCCGAAAATTTTCAAACTGGTGG